>JAJLRB010004844.1:0-40467 GCA_020976825.1 Odocoileus hemionus | reverse complement strand
CCCTTTGTTTTGCGAACCGCCGGCAGTGTGTTCGGGCAGGTTAATTTTGACCCTTGCTATCCCACAGTTTAAAAAAGCTCCCTCCGATTGCTCTCAGGGTCTTCGGGCCGGACCTCACCCTAAGCAATGCCGCCCGCTCCTCTCCGTTCCGCCCTGCTTGTTCCTGGCGGGTACGGGCGTCTGGGGTACTTTTCTGCTGGGAGTTGCTTTTAGGCACGTAATCTGTGGGCCTTGTTTAATTTTTCCTCCCAGTTACAGTGCCGAAAACTTCCCCCAGTCCCGCCAGTGAGAGGGTTTCCTGGTGATTGGAAACTTCCTCTATTAAGACTCCCTTCCCGGGACGGGTCTCCGTCCGTAGCTCTTTTGACTCCCTTATTATCGTTTATATTTTGTCCTACCTCCCTTCGAAGGCAATGGGCTGCTTTTCTGGGCGCCTGATGTCCTCTGCTAGCGATCAGAAGTTCTTTTGTGAAATTTGCTCAGCATTCAAATGTTCTTTCGAAGAATTTGTAGGAGAGAAAGTGGTCTCTCCGTCTTATTCCTCCGCCATCTTGGCTCCTCCCTCCCTTCATTTATTTCATCTGGAAAGAATAAGAATTTGCAGCACACTACAGCACACAAGCTAATATAACTACTCTTTCATTAATAGAAGACTGAAAAATACTGAATACCAGGTCTTATTGTTATTGAGTCTGTGCTCACTCTGCTTGCCACATGACAGGCCAGTTAAATGAGAGATGAGGTGTGGAGGCAAGGAATACAACTTCATTCTGAAAGCCAGCTGACAAAGAAGATGGCATACTAATGTCTAAAACTAGCCATCTTATCAGGGTCTGGGCACTAGGTTCTGTTATAGAAAAGAGATGGGAGGAGGTGAGGAAGTAAAGTAAAAATCTCATTAATCTTGCAGTTATCTCCTGGAATGGCTAGCCTCAGAAAGGGAATGTGTAAATTTCTTCCTTCCTGTAGCCATCTGCAGGTGGACAGGGTTTTGAACAAAGGCATTTTGGTTTAAAGGCATTCAGGCAGAGAGGCAGCATTCCCCAAGGCAGGCCGTTATGTATGAACAGTATCCTTTCAATGAACAAAAGCAACAGAAAGCAAAGATTAAAGTAAAAGAAACAGATCCAACATGGAGTCAGTTCTTCCCTGTAACATTATTTCTTTAGAATTTGTCCTCTGACCAGCCTTGATTTTCTTGATCTGAGACAATGTTCTGAGTCACCTGCTTTAAAATACCAATTCCTCTTTTTTATAAAGTATATTTTGAGAACCACTTTAGTGTGCAGAACTGTATGTTAGCAGTTCAAGTGATAAATCAATCTAAGGTTTTGCAAGGTGCTATGGATCAAATGCACAGTAGGAAATGGCAACCCATACCAGTATTCTTGCCTGGAGAATCCAATGGATAGAGGAATCTGGGGGTCTACAGTCCATTGGGCGGCAAAGAGTTGGACAGGACTGAAGCTACTTGGCATGCACATGGATCAAAGAGTGGCTTCCCAGGTGGTGCTAATGGTAAAGAACCCAGCTGCCAATACAGGAGACATGGGTCCCATCCCTGGGTTGGGAAGATCCCCTGGAGGAGGGCTTAACAACCACTCCAGGATTCTTGCCTGAAGAATCCCATAAACAGAGGAGCCTGGCAAGGTACAGTCCCTGGAATTGCAGAGTAGAACACAACTGAAGCAACTTAGAACACATGCATGGATCAAAGAACTATACATATTGTTTTTTAATAAGTTTTTGTCACCCAGTTGAGTCAAAAGTCCAGCTGAAGTTAAAAACCATGAATTTATAGAAGCACTAAAAACCACATAGCTGTATGGTTTTTTTTTCAGAGGACCGAGTTGTAACAGTAGAGATGATATTAATAGTAGTTGTATCAATGTAGGATTATAGTTTTGTCTGTGAGTGTGCAAGAGGACTAGGATACATGGAAACTGAGGATATTGATGAAAAGGTAGCTGATGAGTTAAATCATGGCATATGGCCAACTGTTTCATGTCTTTCAACATCTATTCCCTTCTTCTATAATGATTTCATCTCCAATATCTCACTCTGTGCATGGTCATGTAATAAATATGGCCATTTAAGTTAGGACATTAAGTCACTTGCTAGCTAGTGACTAAGATCTGGCTAACTGGGTTTAAAAAGTGTGTAGAACTGCTGTACTTCTCCCTTTCTCCTCCCCTTTCCTTTTAGTGTCATATCTAAGAATCCATTACCAAATCTGAAGTTATGAAGATTTAAACCTATATTTATTCTAAATATTTTAGTAGTTTTAGTCCTTACATTTAGGTCTCTGATCCACTTTGAATTTAATATTCATATACTGAGTGAGGTAAGGCTATAACTTCCCTTACCTGGAAGGGAATGCGAAGGGAATGCATCCTGGAATGCGAAGTCAAGTAGGCCTTAGGAAGCATCACTATGAACATAGCTAGTGGAAGTGATGAAATTCCAGTTGAGCTATTTCAAATCCTAAAAGATGATGCTGTGAAAGTGCTGCACTCAATATGCCAGCAAATTTGGAAAACTCAGCAGTGGCCACAGGACTGGAAAAGGTCAGTTTTCATTCCAATCCCTAAGAAAGGCAATGCCAAAGAATGCTTAAGCTACCGCACAATTGCACTCATCTCGCATGCTAGCAACGTAATGCTCAAAATTCTCCAAGCCAGCCTTCAAGAGTATGTGAACTGTGAACTTCCAGCTGTTTAAACTGGATTTAGAAAAGGAAGAGGAGCCAGAGATAAAATTGCCAACATCTGTTGAATCATAGAAAAGGCGAGAGAGTTCCAGAAAAATATCTACTTCTACTTTATTGACTATGCTAAAGCCTTTGGCTGTGTGGATCACAATAAACTGTGGAAAATTCTAAAAGATATGTGAATACCAGACCACCTGACCTGACTCCTGAGAAATCTGTGTGTCAAGAAGCAATAGTTAGAACTGGACATGGAACAACAGACTGGTTCCAAGTCGGGAAAGGAATATGTCAAGACTCTATATTGTCACCCTGCTTATTTAACTTACATGCATAGTACATCATGAGAAACACTGGACTGGATGAAGCACAAGCTGAAATCAAGATTGCTGGGAGATATATCAATAACCTCAGAAATGCAGATGACACCACACTTATGGCAGAAAGCGAAGAAGAACTAAAGAGCCTCTTGATGAAAGTGAAAGAGAAGAGTGAAAAAGGTGGCTTAAAACTCAGTATTCAGAAAACTAAGATCATGGCATCTGGTCCCATCACTTCATGACAAATAGATGGGGAAACAATAGAAAGAGTGACAGATTTTATTTTCTTGGGCTCCAAAATCACTGTGGATGGTGACTGCAATCACAGAATTAAAAGATGCTTGCTCCTTGGAAGAAATCTATGACAAACCTAGACGGCATATTAAAAAGCAGAGACATTACTTTGCCAACAAAGGTCCATCTAGTCAAAGCTATGGTTTTTCCAGTAGTCATGTGTGGATGTGAGAGTTGGACTATAAAAAAGCTGAGTGCCAAAGAATTGATGCTTTTGAACTGTGGTGTTAGAGAAGAGTCTTGAGAGTCCCTTGGACTGCAAGGAGATCCAGCCAGTCAGTCCTAAAGGAAATCAGTCCTGAATATTCTTTGGAAGGACTGATGCTGAAGCTGAAACTCCAATACTTTGGCCACCTGATGGGAAGAACTGACTCATTGGAAAAGACCCTGATGCTAGGAAAGATTGAAGGCGGGCAGAGAAGGGGACGACAGGGGATGAGATGGTTGGATGGCATCACTGACTCAATGGGCATGAGTTTCAGTAAACTCTAGGAGTTGGTGATGGATGGGGAGGCCTGGCATGCTGCAGTCCATGGGGTCACAGAGTCGGACACAACTGAGCGACCAAACTGAACTGAACTGATAGCCGATTAACAAAAAATGTTGTGATAGTTGCTGGTGAACAGTGAAGGGACTCAGCCGTACGTATACATGTAGCCATTCTCCCTCAAACTCCCCTCTCATCCAGGCACCACATAACATTGAGCAGTGTTCCTTGTGCTATACAGTAAGTTCTTGTTGGTTATCTGTTTTATTTATTTATTTATTTTCCATTTATTTTTATTAGTTGGAGGTGGTTATCCATTTTAAATACAGCATTGTGTACCTGTCCACCTCAAACTCCCTAAATATCCCATCCCCCATTCCTCCCCCCAGCAATCATGAATTTGTTTTCTAAGTCTGTGAGTCTCCTTCTGTTTTGTAAGTGAGTTCATTTGTATCATTTTCTTTTCCATTCCACATATAAGGGATGTCATACGACATTTCTCCTTCTTGGTCTGACTGACTTCACTCATTATGACAATTTCTAGGTCCATCCATGTTGCTACAAATAGCATTTATTTAATTTTTTTAATGGCTGAGTAATATTCCATTGTATATATGTACCACATTTTCTTTATCCATTTCTCTGTCCATGGACATTTAGGTTGCTTCCATGTCTTGGCTATTATAAACAGTGCTTCAGTGAACACTAGGGTGCATGTATTCTTTCAGATCATGTTTTTCTCCCGATATATGCCCAGGAGTGGGATTGCAGGGTCATATGATAGCTCTATTTTTGTTTTTTTAAGGAACCTCCATATTATTCTCCATAGTGGGCTGAACAATTTACATTCCAAATGACAGTGTAGGAATATTCCCTTCTCTCCACACCCTCTCCAGCATTTATTATTTGTGAATTTTTTGATGATAGCCATTCTCACTGGTGTGAGGTGATACCTCATTGTAGTTTTGATTTGCATTTATTTAATAACTATCAATGTTGAACATCTTTTCATGTGTCTCTTGGTCATCTGTATGTCTTCTTTAGAGAAATGTCTACTAAGGTCTTCTGCCCATTTTTGATTGGATTGTTTGTTTTGATGCTATTAAGCATCATGAACTATTTGTAAGTTTTGGAGACTAATTCTTTGTCAGTCACATCATTTGCAAATATTTTTTCCCAATCTGTGGGTTGTCTTTTCACCTTGTTTATTGTTTAGTTTGCTGGCATAGAGCTCTTTAAACCCTTGGAATTTCCTAAGTGATAGGAGCAGTGAGAGCGTCTTTTGTTATAGTATTTGGTCTTTGGAACTGAATAGCTCCAGATCCATAAGGGTGAAGGTGTATATTGTTGTTCATTACAAGCCCCGCTAAACCACATCTGAGTTTATGTTAATGAGGTAGGTGACTTTTGAAGTGTTCCTAAGGAGAGGGGCTGATTGCTAAGGGGATCAATCAAAATTAGAGGGTTGGAACTTTCAACCCCACCTCCAAGGAGGGGAGAAGGATTAGAAATTGAATCAATCACTGTTGGTCAATTATTTAATTAATCAATCCTACATAATGAATTCTCCATAAGAACCCAAAAGGATGTGGTTTGGGGAGCTTCTGGGTTGGTGAACACATCCATGTGCCAGTAAGGTAGTATATACCCCACCTCCATGAAGAGAGAAGCTATGTTTGAGGCCCTTCCAAATCTTGCCCTATGTAGCTCTTCATCTATTTATCTATATCCATTATTATATCTTTTATAATAAATCAGTAATTAGGCTTTCCTGGTGGCTCAGTGGTAAAGAATATGCCTGCCAATGCAGGGGACGTAAGTTCCATCCCTGGTCCAGGAAGATCCCACATGCCATGGGACAGCTAAGCCAGTTCACCACAACTACTGAGCCAGTGCTCTAACGCCCGTGGTCTGCAACAAAAGAAACCACTGTAATGAGAATCCCATGCTCCACAACTAGACAGTAGCCCTGCTTGCCACAACTGGAGAAGGCCTGCATGCAGCAACAAAGACCCAGCACAGACATACATTAAATAAATATATCTCTTTTTAAAAAGAGAGATAACACTTTATAAAATATGTTCAATGTTTTTAAAAATCAGTAATCTCATAAGTAAACTATTTTCTTAAATTCTGGAGCAACAAACTAATTGAAGCCAAAGACTAGGGTGTGGAAACCTCTGGTTTATAGCTGGCGGTGAAACCAAGCCAGACCATGTTGCCTATTTTTTGTTTATAGGGAAAAAAAGCTTCAGCCTCCTAGACCTTCTGTGAGTTCCAAAGGAGATTCAAACAGTTTGGTAAAAAAACAGCCTTAGTTCCTCCTCAAGGGATATAAATACATAACAATCCGATGCATGTCTCTGAGTTCTTCTACAGGAACTAAGGCCTCCATTCAGGTGAAGGATGGTAACTTTAGGCTGAACTTAAGTACATGGACCCCAGACTGGTCAGAACCAGAAGACTGAGGACTGAGATTCTTGGAACACCATCCTGTTACCTCACTACCAATGAATCAAAAGAAGGTCACACAACCTGCAGTCCTCACTCCAAATTTGCTTTTAAATACTCTTCCCTGAAACACATTGGAGAGTTCAGTCTTTTGAGCATGAGTGGCCCATTATCCTTGATTGGCTCTGGTAATAAATCTTTCTCTGCTTCCAAACTGATGTTTCAGTTTTGTTTGGCCTCACTGTGCATCAGGTACACAAACTTTGGTTCAACAACATTGGGAAGCACAGGTAACAACCTAGACTTTCAATTGGTGTCTGAAGTGGGGGGCAGAGAGGACAATCTTATGGGACTGAGCCATTGGGATCTGATACTATCTAAAGGTAGATAGTGTCAGAATTAAGTTGTAGACATCTAGCTGGTGTTGCAGAATTGTTTGATGTATGGAAAACTGACACATCTGGTGAGGTAGTAATTGAGGGTAAAGCAGACACTCAAGCAGAGAAGTGTTTCTCTTTATAGCTGATTTCTTTTTGCCAGATAGCCTGAAGTCCCAGGTAATATCAGAGGGTAGATGAAACTAGACGGTTACAACCTTTACTCAGTATTAAAAGGTTATGATGACTTAGTCTCACATATAGCATGTCCTCAGAGAAGAATTAGTATTTCATGGTTAGCATACTATCCCAAATCCTGAGAACAAGGAATTTGATTCCATAACATGAAACCATCAACCTTCTTTCTTAGGTGGATATATAGACCTGCCTTGAATCCTTAATCATCTTCCCTCCAAGCTCTTTGATCTTGCACAAGGTTCCAAGCCTCAATTTTCTCATCTACAGATAGGAATGAGTACACTTCCTTCACAGAGTGGTTAAGAGATTTATGAGACATCATTTCTCTTTCCTTCCCAAGACTCTTCTTCTTACAGCAAAACAATATTCATCAAGAATTAAGACATTGAGGAACAAAAGCAAAGATGAAGAAAAAAGTTTATAGATGAGAAGCTAGTTGTGTTTCTTGTGTGGTAACTGTTATAGATGTCATTAAACTATAAGGAGGATCATATTGGTGATTTCAGATTTAGTATGCATCAGAATTTGTATGGAAGCTGAATGAGCCCAGGAAAAAGTATCTAGAATGAAGAAGAGTAGATCCGGGGGAACGCTCGTATTTAGAGGCAGAAAGGGAAGGTAGGTAGGCTCCTTGAAGGAAGTGTAGTTTTTCCCCAGTACTCTGTGTCCTGTGTGTATGTGTGTGTGAACACAGGTGCACAAGTACTATTAAAATAACCTTAAGATTGTCTAACTCAACCTTTTCTCTCTAGATAGAGGAGTTTCCTCCCCCAACCCCCACCTACCCACTGCCCTCCTGTACTGGTGTCCTAAGGGCACGTTTACATAGGATGCTTATTCAAGGTAATGGATGAGGGAGCCAGCAAAGCCCTGTGATGAGGCAGTTATCCATTTAATGCAAATTCAGGAAGGAGCAATCTCTCTCTATATCTAAGAAGAAACTGGCGTATACCCTGGGATGCTGATGAGCATGTTGTTCAAGTGGTAGGTTTATCTGACTGGGTATCAGGACTTAGCAACTAATCTCTCCTGAGCACAGAAATCTCCTATCATTTAAACCCTCACTTCAGGGTTTAGGGACTTGACTTTACAACTTTAGGGACCAACTTCTAGGTTTCTGAAGGCCTGTCTGGAAATCTTGCTCATTGCTACTCTGCTCCCCATTGTTCCTCCACTTTGTTATTATGCCTCCCTGCATTTTCTTCTGCACCCCAAATAAATCAGATCAAATGAATATCCATTTTCTCCTTCTTTTCCCTTAGTTTGATGAAAATCAAACCGAGGGTCCAAGCAATTAGAAACCTAAACTAGTGCCTGTTTCTGAGATATTCCAATTCAGCTAGAAAGTATCTTCCATTCTTCTGTTACAATAATTAAAAGGAAAAAAGATCATGGGCTTCCCTGGTGGTCTAGTGGTTAAGAATCCACCTGCCAATGCAAGGGACACAGGTTCAATCCCTGGTCCGGGAAGGCCCCTTATGCTGGAGGAACAGCTAAGCCTGTGAGCCGCAACTACTGAGCCTGCATTCTAGAGCCCGGGAGTTGCAGCTACTGAAGCCTGTATGCCTAGAGCCTATGCTCTGGAACAAGTGAAGCCACTGAAGTTAGAAACCTGCACACCACAACAAAGAGTAGCCCCTGCTTGCTGCAACTGAAGCAAGCCCATGCAGCTAAAAATAAATCTTTTTTTTTTAAAAAAATCCATATTAATAAAAACTGAAGATTCATATCTTCCTAACATATATTTTAAACACAGTTGAGATCATGCTATACATAGTTTTGTATCCTGCTTTATTTACTTAATATTATAGTCTGAAAAAAATTTTCACATTATCAGAACTCTCCCTAAGTATCATCTTTAAAACCTGCATAATTGACCATTTTATATTATATTTTTTGAAACTATTCCTACCTCTAATCCAGTGATCCTAATGCAAATAAAAACTGTATAGCAAAATAAGTACTGAATTCTAGGTACTTGTTGAAAGACATAGTCTCAATCTCAGGCCTTTGATCAAAGGAGAGTTGTTAAGACTATCACTCCAGTCACTCTGAGGTACTCTATAATCTTTAGACCAGTGCAGAACAAGGTGGTTGGCCCACATCCAGCTGCCTGTTACCATGTTTTAATGTTGGGTCATGTGTCTTATGAGAAAAGCAGGGATATTCAACCCACCAAAAGTGGTCATCTTGTCTTCACAAGGATGCCGTTGAGGTCATTAACCATGACCTTACATACTGTCTCTTTTTATGAGGACCTTCTGTGTTCTGTGGAATAAATCTGCATCAGTATTACCAAGAATAGTTGGTTTTTCCTGGAGCAATTGATCTGCTTTTACTTCATGAATACTGTGAACTGTATAACAGATCTGATGTTCCATTATTGAAAGGCTGATAGAAAACTTCCAGGCAAATTTGTGACATTCTTTTAGCAAGTGTATAGGATGATTTCCTTTAGGATAGACTGGTTGGATCTCCTTGCAGTCCAAGGGAGTCTCAAGACTCTTCTCTAACACCACAGTTTCAAAGCATCAATTCTTCGGTGCTCAGCTTTCTTTATGGTCCAACTCTCACATCCATACATGACTACTGGAAAAAGCATAGCTTTGACTAGACAGACCTTTGATGGCAAAGTAATGTCTCTGCTTTTTAATATGTTGTCTAGGTTGGTCATAGCTTTCCTTCCAAGGGGCAAGCATCTTTTAATTTCATGGCTGCAGTCACCATCTGCAGTGATTTTGGAGCCCAAGAAAAAACAAAGTCTGTCACTGTTTCATTGTGTCCCCATCTATTTGCCATGAAGTGATGGGACCAGATGCCATGATCTTAGTTTTTTTAATGTTGAGCTTTAAGCCACCTTTTTCACTCTCCTCTTTCACTTTCATCAAGAGGTTCTTCAGTTCCTCTTCACTTTCTGCCGTAAGGAAGAAGAACTCACTCCAAGTGAAATTACTGGGTCAAAGAACATGCATGTTTTGAAGGCTGTGTGCTAAATTTCACATCAATTGAAGTAGAAGAAGCTTCAGGGTTTTTTTTTTAATTAATTAATTTATATTAATTGGAGGTGAATTACTTTATAATATTGTGGTGGTTTTTGCCATACATTGACATGAATCAGCCATGGGTGTATGTGTGTCCCACATCCCGAAACCCCCTCTCACCTCCCCTCCCCATCCCATCCCTCAGCTTTGTCCCAGTGCACCGGTTTTGAGTGCCCTGTTTCATGCATTTAACTTGGACTGGTCATCTATTTCACATGTGGTAATATACATGTTTCAATACTATTCTCTTAAATCATCCCACCTTCTCCCACAGAGTCCAAAAGTCTGTTCTTTATATGTGTGCCTCTTTTGCTGTCTCATGTATATGGTCATTGTTACCATCTTTCTAAATTCCACATATGTGTGTTAATGTACTATTTTGGTATTTTTCTTTCTGACTTACTTCACTCTGTTTAATAGGCTCCAATTTCATCCACCTCATTAGAACTGATTGAAATGCATTCTTTTTAATAGCTGAGTAATATTCCATTGTGTATATGTACCACAACTTTCTTATCCATTCGTCTGCCGATGGACATCTAGGTTGCTTCCATGTCCCAGCGATTGTAAACAGTCATGTGATGAATATTGGGGTACACGTGTCTCTTTCATTTCTGGTTTCCTCAGTGTGTATGCCCAGCAGTGGGATTGCTGGGTTGTATGGCAGTTCTATTTGCCATTTTTTAAGGAATCTACACACTGTTTTCCATAGTGGCTGTAGTAGTTTGCATTCCCACCAACAGTGTAAGAGGGTTCCCTTTTCTCCACACCCTCTCCAGTTTTTATTATTTATAGACTTTTTGATAGCAGCCATTCTGACTGGTGTAAGATAGTACCTCATTCTGGTTTTGATTTGCATTTCTCTGATAATGAATGATGTTGAGCACATCATTGAGCATATGATGTTTCATGTGTTTGTTAGCCATCTGTATGTCTTTGGAGAAATGTCTGTTTAGTTCTTTGGCCCATTTTTTGATTGAGTTGTTTATTTTTCTGGTATTGAAATGCATGTGCTGCTTGTATATTTTTGAGATTAATTATTTGTCAGTTGCTTCGTTTGCTATTATCTTCTCCCATTCTGAAGGCTGTCTTTTCACCTTGCTTATAGTTTCCTTCGTTGTGCAAAAGGTTTTAAGTTTTATTAGGTCCCATTTGTTTATTTTTGCTTTTATTTCCATTACTCTGGGAGGTGGGTCATAGAGGATCATGCTATGGTTTATGTCAGAGAGTGTTTTCCCTATGTTTTCATCTAGGAGTTTTATAGTTTCTGGTCTTACATTTAGATCTTTAATCCATTTTGAGTTCATTTTTGTGTATGGTGTTAGAAAGTGTTCTAGTTTCATTCTTTTACAAGTGGTTGACCAGTTTTCCAAGCGCCACTTGTTAAAGGAATTGTCTTTTCTCCATTGTATATTTTTGCCTCCTTTGTCAAAGATAAGATGTCCATAGGCATGTGGATTTATCTCTGGGTTTTCTATTTTATTTCATTGATCTATATTTCTGTCTTTGTGCCAATACCATACTGTCTTGATGACTGTAGCTTTGTAGTATAGTCTGAAGTCAGGCAGGTTGATTCGTCCAGTTCCATTCTTCTTTCTCAAGATTGCTTTGGTTATTCGAGATTTTTTGTATTTACATACAAATTGTGAAGTTATTTGTTCTAGTTCTGTGTAAAATACCATTGGTAGCTTGATAGGGATTGTATTGAATCTGTGGATTGCTTTGGATAGTAATCCAAACTCACTTGGATTCAAACTTCAAACTCACTTGAAGACGTTTTAGTTTTATCATACTTTTATCTGTGAGTTCATGCATCTGCAGTCACTAAGTCATGTTTGACTTTTTGTGACCCCATGGACTATAGCCTACCAGGCTCATCTGTCCATGGGATTTTCCAGACAAGAATATTGGAGTGGGTAGCCAGTCCCTTCTCCAGGGGATCTTCATGACCCAGGGATAGAACCTGCATCTCCTGCGTTGGCAGGTGGATTCTTTACCACTGCACCACATTTTGTCAATAACTAATGAGAATGAGCCTTTTGACCAAAACTGCTATGTTTGTTTATTTATCATTTCTATTTTTTCCCTCTCTTTTCATCATTCACAGTTTTCTTATTGAGGTCTTTGTATTTGTCCTTTTATCTATTTAAATAAGTTGTTGTTGTTCAATTGCTTCAGGCATGTCCAACTGTTCGTGACCCCATGGACTGTAGCCCACCAGGCTCCTCTGTCCATGGGATTCTCCAGGCAAGAATACTGGAGTGGGTAGCCATTTCCTTCTTCAGGGGATCTTCTTGACCCAGGGATTGAACTAGGTCAGTCATTGCAGATTCTTTATTGTCTGAGCCACCTAAGCCCTATATTTAAAATATGACCAATTCCAGAAAAAACTAGTTAAACGTTAAGCTTTAACATTCTTTGTTATTTCAAAGAAATAACATTCTTTGAATTACAATACAACTGTGAAATCATAATCAAAGACTTCTTTGTTGCAAAGACTGTTTGTAGGAGAGTAATTATTTTTCATAACCATGGAAACCCAACTGATGCCATGGCTACACAACCAGCTCGCACAGACAATTTTTAGTAACAAAGTCAAACAAATCACTATATCTACTAAAATCATTTCATTTTACCTTTTTGTTTTTAGCCTTACAACTTGCACGATCTCTGTTTCCCAAACAGAACAGTGAAAGCAGAGTCCTAAGCACTGGACCACCAGGGGATTCCTCTAAAATCATTTCATTTTAGAAATGCTTTCTCTCATTGCCAGTGGAGGGAAGTTAAATGGTTTGGCATTGTGTTGCACACCTAACTCAATTTCTTAGTTTCTCTTCTGTGACATTTTAGCTTTTTGTCTTCTTTCTAAAAATTCTTAACAAGCACAAAGCACATGCTATAACAGCTCTCTCATCTGTTTTCTGATTTCTCCTAATAAGGTCCCTGTGTATAGCAGCAGCCTATTTTCGTGAGGCTACTTTGAGAAAAAGATGCTATGCCCAGCCCATAGCCACATACTAGGCAGAACTTGACAAACAACTGGCAATTTGTTTCATGTATAAATTCAGTCTTTGAGTACTTAAGGAAAACCCAGTTACAAGCTTTTGATATCCAATTTGGAAAACAGATATAAAGGTTGATTCCTTCCTAACACATGGTTTTTTCTTTAACTTTTTTTAGAGATAATTTGTCTTGAATACCACTCTATGCCAAGCCCTGTTCTAAGCATTTTACATATATTAACTAAGGAGATTGAAGGTTATTATAATGATAGGGTAATATTCCAATTTTACAGAGGAAATGAAGGCACAGAGAGATTAGGTATCTTGCCAAAGATCTTGCAACTGGCAAATGATGTTCACTGGCTGTTAATACAAACTTCTCTCCTAAGCCATGTACTCCTCTCTTACTGAATTTTCTACCCCTTTCTCCTCTATCCCCAATGAATAACTAAAAATTACAGATCATGTTTGTTACCACAATGCTGTGGTGGATAAAACAGTAGACTAGTAGTCACTGGACTTGGATTCATGTACCATGTGGCTTCAGTAAAGTCACTTAATCCTGTTGGGCTTTGGTCTTACCATCTGTCAGATGGGAATAATAATAATACTATATAACCTCCCATGGCAGTCATAGAAGTAAAATGAGAGGATGGAGAGGAAAAGGTCTTTGTTATCTTGAGCAACTCCAGTGACTTTTTATGTTGGTGTTCTTGGGAATTGTCAAGGACTCTTCACAGAAGAGGCAATATTAGAGCTAAGGTTTGAAAGATGCATGTGTGTCCTGATGTGATCACTGATAACATTTACTGAGCAATTACTATGTTCTAGGCTATGTGCAGAGTTTTACATACATTATCTCATTTAACTCTTACAGCAACTCTATGAAGTCATTCAGTTAGTTCCTACCTTCCTTACTTATGTAGATACTGTTGGCATGATTCAAGAATGGATCTGCCATGCCATCCACCAGTCACAGCCCAAAGAAAGAAGTGCTGGTGGCTGAAACCACAAATTGCACAAGCCTTGAAGGTGGTGACTCTTGTCCCAACCATGGCCTGATGAGCTGAATAAAGACATGATGGGAACAATTCACTTTGGTTAGCAGACACATACTGAGACATAACTGGCATTGGGAGACTTAAGAGGCTTTTCTTTACTAGTTTTGGCAATCATTCTGGCTTAAGCTTTGCCTGCTCAGTCAGACCAAGGGCACAACAAGAGACCCCAGTGAAAAATCTAGAAACCTGAGTTGTCCAGAGAATACACTCCTAACTGATATAACCACAAATCGGGGGATGTATTTTAAGCAATGTGAAAAGAGTCAAGTGAAAAAAACATTGATGATTTTTGTGCATGTTTCCAAACAACACTCCTGAAGCAGTTAATAGGACTAAAAATTTAAATGGACCATTGAAGCAATTGCTGCACAGAATAAGAGGCAGCAAGAACATGAGGGGCAGGTTTTCCAGAATATGGAAACACATAATGAAGCTGAACATGTTCCAAGAAAGGACAACTAGATGAAGTATGTGAATCATATCACAACGCATCAAATTAATTTTTAAAAATCATTTTTTCACTCAATACCAGAAATTCTGTCACTTACCCCAAGACAAAATTAAAGAAATCCCAAACTCTTTTGATTTCTGTTTACCTGAATGTGACAGGTAGAATTCTCTTGAGATGAGTGAGTAAGGTTGGCTCTGTCTCAAATGTAGCTCAGGCAAGACTGATGCTTTCAGGACCCATATTACCCTATGGAAAGCATTCTCCATAAATGCTTATTACACCTTTCAAAAGTGGCTGGGAATAGACAGAGGCAGAGCAGCAGGCAAAATTTGTTCCTTTATCAGGGTGAGGGTGTGGACTAAGAAGGACTCCTAGTGGAGAACATGGGAGGTGAGTAGGAGAAATTTAACCATCAGGAGAGTCCCTGTAGCAGGCCACACTGAAAGTGAAGGTGCTCAGTCGTGTCCTACTCTTTGTGATCCCATGGACTGTATAGTCCATAGAATTCTCCAGTCCAGGATACTGGAGTGAGTAGCCTTTCCCTTCTCCAGGGATCAAACCCAGGTCTCCTGCATTGCAGGCAGATTCTTTCCCAGCTGAGCAACAAAGGAAGCCCAAGCTAACTTTGTCCTAAAAAGAATTCTCTTACCCAGGGAGATCTTGTAGATACAACCAATCCCTAAGGTGGTGCTAGTAGTAAAGAATCTGCCTGCCAATGCAGGAGATGCAGTTGGATCCCTGGGTTGGGAAGATCCCCTGGAACAGGAAATGGCAATTCGCTCCAGTATTCTTGCCTGGAAAACTCCAAGGACAGAGGAGGTTGGTGGGCTACAGTCCATGGGGCCACAAAGAGTCGGACACGACGGACAACAAAGGGAATTATTTTAATGATGTCTTCATTGAGCTCACCAGTTCACAACTTGGGCAAAATAAATCATTCATTTTGAGGGACACAATTTGCCATCTTCAAAACCTGTGCAAGATGATGTTACCGCACAAAGGCACTGCAGTGTTTTTCATAATAAACTTGTGAACTAAGGGCTGAAAAAAAAAAAAAAAAAAAACTCTGTGCAAAATGCTATAATTTTTGAAAAAAGATGAGACACGGAATAATTTGGGTTAGGGTAACCAATAAAATGGTATTTATGATAATAATGGTATTCAACCAAGCCTCCAGTGAAATTGAACTATGGTCACTAATTTGCCTGAGGAAAAATTGAAAATGTTAGGAGCAGGCAGCAGAAACTAAGAAATCCTAAATCGTCCAATTTATAACATATAATGACTATGTTCAAACTTTGGAAAGGAAGGAAAAAAGGAATAACGTGATTGGTGATCAAACAATAAATGGAAAAAATATAATTGCTTATAAATTTTATACTTCCTCTTTATTGGAGAATTCAAATATATGTGGAAATAGGAACCTTGTTATTGTGTTTTTCTTCTGTTTTATGTGCAAATACAAGCTTACAAACCTTTGTAGAGGCAGAAAGACTTTACCCTTCTGGATATGATGTTTAGTTGTCAAGTCATGTCCAACTCTTTGCAACCCATGGACTCTAGCCCACCAGGCTCCTCTGTCCATGGGATTTCCCCCAAAAGAATACTGGAGTGGGTTGTCATTTTCTTCTCCAGGGGATCTTCCCACCCCAGGGATCAAACATGCGTCTCCTCTGTCTCCTGCATTGGCAGGTGGATTCTTTACCACTTAGCCAGCAGGGAAGCCTCTAGGTATGATATCTGGGTCAATAAATAAACTGGCAACAGGCAAGTTAACAAAGGGAACACAAATTTAGTAATTTTTAATATTACAGAGATGTGGCAATAGACTATCCCAAAAAGATATGCAATCTGAGAGCTTGTATACAGTCTTTATAAGGTAATGATAGAGGGATGTCAGTCACTTTGGAAAGAGTAACTGATTTTTAGGAATGATAAATGGGCCTTAGAACAGATGGGAGAGATGATAGTTTGTGACAAATGTGTCAGGGTGTGGTGTCGACTTCAGGTCTCTTCTCCTGAGATGAGTCAGTCTTTCCTGGTTGATAAAACTAGCAAGATGGGAATCTAAGACAGTAGGATTCCTTTTGGAGGGTCTGTCTTTAGGCAGATAAGGTGAGTTCAAAGAAAGCCTCTTCTAACATTTTCTGTTTTTCAAGAGCCTTCAGCTCAAAATAGTCAATAACCCAAATCAGCATATTTTTGAAGTCCTTCACTGCAAAGACATTGAACCAGCCATTTGTAGAGGCTGTGTGCTCTACAGAACACAAGAGAGACAGACAGGTTAAATGCCCTTCTTTTAAACTTCCCCACCCCCTCAGGGGGCCAGCCATCATGCTAATCAGAAAGTGTACCATGCAAGTTCTTTATCTTTAATAAGCAGGAGACTTTGTTAATTAGCATCTTGATGTTAGAAGAGTTCTTAATGGCAAAGAATGTTCAAACTACTGTATAACTGCACTCATTTCACATGCTAAAAAGGTGATGCTCAAAACTCTCCAAGCTAGACTTCAACAATATGTGAACCGAGCACTTCCAGATATATAAGCTGGATTTAGAAAAGGTAGAGGAACTAGAGATCAAATTGCCAACATATGTTGAATCATAGAAAAAAGCAGGAGAATTCCAGAAAAGCATCTGCTTCATTGACTACACAAAATCCTTTGACTGTGTGGATCAAAACAAACTGTGGCAAATTCTTCAAAAGATGGGAATACCAGACCACCTTACCTGCCTCCTGAGAAACCTGTATACAGGACAAGAAGCAACAGTTAGAACTGGACATGGAAAACAAACTGGTTCAAAATTGGGAAAGGAGTATCTAAGGCTGTATATTGTCATCTTGCTTATTTAACTTTTATATAGAATACATCATGTGAAATGCTAGGCTGGATGAAGCACAAGCTGGAATCAAGAGTGCTGGGAGAAATATCAACAACCTCAGATATAGAGATGACACCACCCTAATGGCAGAAAGTGAAGAAGAACTAAAGAGCCCCTTCATGAAAGTGAAAGAAGAGAGTGGGAAAAAAAAAAAAAAAAAAGCTGGCTTCAAACTCAACATTCAAAAAACTAAGGTCATGGCATCTTGTCCCATCACTTCATGGCAAATAGATGGGAAAAAATGGAAATAGTGACAAACCTACACCGCATGTTAAAAAGCAGAGACATCACTTTGCCAACAAAAATCCATCTAGTCGAAGCTATTGTTTTTCCAGTAGTCATGTACAAATATGATAGTTGGGCCATAAAGAAGGATGAGCACTGAAGAATTGATGCTTTCAATTTATGGTGCTGGAGAAGACTCTTGAGACCCCCTTGCACAGGAAGGAGATCAAACCAGTCAATTCTAAAGGAAATCAGGCCTGAATATTCATTGGGAGGATTGACGCTGAAGCTGAAGCTGCAATACTTTGGCCACCTTTTGTGAAGAGTCGATTCATTGGAAAAGATCCTGATGCTGGGAAAGATTAAAGATAAAAGAAGGGGGTGGCAGAGGTTGAGATGGTTGGATGGCATATTGATACTCATATCAATCGGTATGAGTTTGAGCAAACTCCAGGAGATGAGGAAGGACAGAGGAGCCTGGCATACTTCAGTCCCTGGGGTCGCAAAGTCAGACATGACTGAGCAACAGGACCCAGCAACAACAGGATATGTGGAGAGGCTAGAGTGTTTTATTCACTCTTTGCTGGAACAGAGATTTTCTTGCTAATAGAGAAATGCAAATCAAAACTACAATGATCACCTCACAACAGAGAGAATGGCCATCATAAAGAAGTCTACAAATGATAAACACTGGAGAGGGTGTGGGGAAAAGGAACCCTACTGGTGGAAATGTAAATTAGTGCAGCCAGTATGCAAAATAGTATGGATGTTCCTTAAAAACTAAAACTAGAATTACCATATGATTCAGCAGTCCTACTCCTAGGCATATATCTGGAAAAAAAAAAAAAACTCTAATTCAAAAAGACACGTGAACCCCAATGTTCATAGCAGCACTATTTATAATATCCAAGACATTGAAACAACCTAAATACCCATTAGCAGCTGATTGATTTAAGATGTGATATATACATATATACATATATATATATATATATATATATATATGAAATGAAATATTCAGCTCGTTGCTCAATCATGTCCGACTCTTTGTGACCCCGTGGACTGCAGCACACCAGATTTCCCTGTCCATTACCAACTCCGAGAGCTTACTCAAATTCAAGTCCATTGAGTTGGTGATACCATCCAACCATCTCATCTTCTGTTGTCCCCTTCCCTCTTGCCTTCAATCTTTCCCAGCATCAGAGTCTTTTCAAATGAGTCAGCTCTTCACATCAAGTATTGGAGTGTCAGCTTCAGCATCAGTCTTTCCAGTGAATATTCGGAATTAATTTCTTTTAGGATTGACTGGTTGGGTCTACTTGCAGTCCAAGGGACTCTCAGGAGTCTTTTTCAACACCACAGTTCAAAAGCATCAATTCTTTGGCACTCAGCATTCTTTATAGTCCAACTCTCACATCCATACATGACTACTGGAAAAACCATAGCCTTGATTAGATGGACCTTTGTTGGCAAAGTAATGTCTCTGCTTTTTAATATGCTGTCTAGGTTGGTCATAACTTTCCTTCCAAGGAGTAAGCATCTTTTAATTTCATGGCTGCAGTCACCATCTGCAGTGATTTTGGAGCCCAAAAACCTAAAGTCTCTCACTGTTTCCCCATCTATTTACCATGAAGTGATGGGACCGGATGCCATGATCTTAGCTTTCTGAATGTTGAGTTTCAAGCCAGCTTTTTCACTCTCCTCTTTCAATTTCATCAAGAGGCTCATTAGTTCTTCTTCTCTTTTGGCCATAAGGCTGGTGTCATCTGCGTATCTGAAAGGTATTTCTCCTGTCAACCTTGATTTCAGCTTGTGCTTCATCCAGCCCAGCATTTTGCATGATGTATTCTCCATATAAGTTAAATAAGCAGGGTGACAATATACAGCCTTGATGTACTCCTTTCCCAATTTGGAACCAGTCTGTTGTTCCATGTCTGGTTCTAACTGTTGCTTCTTGACCTACATACAGATCTCTCAGGAGGCAGATAAGGTGATCTGGTATTCCCATATCTTGAAGAATTTTCTAGTTTGTTGTGATCCACACAGATATACTCATTTGAATGCAGAGTTCCAAAGAATGGCAAGGAGACATAAAACAGCCTTCCTCAGTGATCAATGCAAAGACATAGAAGAAAGCAATAGAATAGGAAAGACTGTAGATCTCTTCAAGAAAAGTAGAGATAACAAGGGAACATTTCATGCAAAGATGGCCACAATCAACGACAGAAATGATATGGGCCTAACAGAAGCGGAAGATATTAAGAAGAAGTGGAAACAATACATAGAAGAATCATACAAAAAAAGATCCAGATAACCACAATGCTGTGATCACTCACCTAGAGCCAGACATCCTGGAATGTGAAGTCAAGTGGGCCTTAGGAAGCATCCCTATGAACAAAAGCTAGTGGAGATGATGGAATTCCAGTTGAGCTATTTCAAATCCTGAAAGATGATGCTGTGAAAGTGCTGCACTCAATACACCAGCAAATTGGAAAACTCAGCAGTGGTCACAGGACTGGAAAAGGTCAGTTTTCATACCAATCCCAAAGAAGAGCAATGACAAAGAATGTTCAAACTACTGCACAATTGTACTTATCTCACACACTAGCAAAGTAATGCTCAAAATTATTCAAGCCAGGCTTCAACAGTACATGAACCATGAACTTCCAGATGTTCAACCTGGATTTAGAAAAGGCAGAGGAACCAGAGATCAAATTACCAACATCCATTGGATCATCAAAATGAAATATTACTCCACCATAAAAGGGAACGAAATATTGCTGTTTGCAGCAATATGGATAGACCTACAGACAATCAGAAGTAAGTCAGACAAAGACAAACATTATATGATATCATTTATAAGTAGAATTTTAAAAATAATAATAAAAATGAATCTATACACAAAACAGAAACTGACTCACAGACATAGTGAACAAACTTATGGTAAAAAGGGGAAGGTAGGGGAGGGAAGGGGTAAATTAGGAGTATAGGACTAACAGATATAAAAGGAAAGGAAAGAAAGGAGAGTGAAGTCGCTCAGTTGTGTATGACTCTTTTCGACCCCATGGACTGTAGCATACTAGGTTACTCCATCCATGGGGTTTTCTAGGCAAGGGTACTGGTGTGGGTTGCCATTGCCTTCTCCAAAGGATCTTCCCAACCCAGGGACTGAACCTAGGTCTCCCATATTGCAGGCAGACGCTTTACCATCTGAGCCACAGGGATACAAATACAAACTACTATACAAAAACTAGATAAGCCACAATATTTATTGTATAACACAGAGAATGATATTCAGTATCTTATATTAATCTGTAATGGAAAGTAATCTGAAAAAAATGTATGTATAACTGAATCACTTTGCTGTATACCTGAAACTAACAAAATATTGTAAACCAACTATATTTCAATAAAAAATCTTTAAAATTTTAAAACTAAAATAATCTTTAAAATGGAAAAAGAATCTAGGAATTGTAGTGCCTATGCCTAAGGGATGGTGCACAGTTTTGACCCTCAGCCTCCTATGTTCAGCCATTGGTTCAGAGGATTCAGCTGCCTGAGGAACAGTAACAAAGATACCCACATCCTGACTCCAAAATACTGACACCTATGCACAGAAGAACTGTACAAAAAAGATCTTCATGACCCAGATGTTCACAATGGTGTGATCACTCACCTCGAGCCAGACATCCTGGAATGTGAAGTCAAGTGGGCCTTAGAAAGCATCACTATGAACAAAGCTAGTGACTGTGATGGAATTCCAGTCAAGCTATTTCAAATCCTGAAAGATGATGCTGTTAAAGTGATACACTCAATATGCCAGCAAGTTTGGAAAACTCAGCAGTGGCCACAGGACTGGAAAAGGTCAGTTTTCATCCCAATCCCTAAGAAAAGCAATCGCAAAGAATGCTCAAACTACTGCACAATTGCATTTATCTCACATGCTAGTAAAGTAATGCTCAAAATTCTCCAAGCCAGGCTTCAGCAATACGGGAACCAAGAACTTCCAGATGTTCAAGCTGGTTTTAGAAAAGGCAGAGGAACCAGAGATCAAGTTGTCAACATCCGCTGGATCATTGAAAAAGCAAGAGAGTTCCACAAAAACATCTATTTCTGCTTTATTGACTATGCCAAAGCCTTCGACAGTGTGGATCACAATAAACTGTGGAAAATTCTGAAAGAGGTGGGAATACCAGACCACCTGACCTGCCTCTTGAGAAACCTGTATGTAGGTCAGGAAGCAGCAGTTAGAACTGGACATAGAACAACAGACTGGTTCCAAATAGGAAAAGGAGTATGTCAAGGCTGTATATTGTCACCCTGCTTATTTAACTTATATGCAGAGTACATCATGAGAAATACTGGGATGGAAGAAGCACAAGCTGGAATCAAGATTGCTGGGAGAAATATCAATAACCTCAGATATGCAGATGACACCACCCTTGTGGCAGAAAGTGAAGAGGAACTAAAAAGCCTCTTGATGAAACTGAAAGAGGAGAGTGAAAAAGTTGGCTTAAAGCTTAACATTCAGAAAACTAAGATCATGGCATCTGGTCCCATCACCTCATGGGAAATAGATGGGGAGCCAGTGGAAATAGTGTTAGACTTTATTTTTTGGGGGGCTCCAAAATCACTGTGGATGCTGACTGCACCCATGAAATTAAAAGACACTTACTCCTTGGAAGGAAAATTATGACCAACCTAGAGAGCATATTAAAAAGCAGAGACATTACTTTACCAACAAAAGTCCATCTGGTCAAGGCTATGGTTTTTCCAGTGGTCATGTATGGATGTGACAGTTAAACTGTGAAGAAAGCTGAGCGCCAAAACATTGATGCTTTTGAACTGTGGTGTTGGAGAAGACTCTTGAGAGTCCCCTGGACTGCAAGGAGATCCAACCAGTCCATCCTGAAGGAGATCAGTCCTGGGTGTTCATTGGAAGGACTGATGCTGAAGCTGAAACTCCAGTACTTTGGCCACCTCATGAGAAGTGTTGACTCATTGGAAAAGACCCTGATGCTGGGAGGGCTTGGGGGCAGGAGGAGAAGGGGACGACAGAGGATGAGATGGCTGGATGGCATCACCGACTCAATTGGCATGAGTCTGGGTAAACTCTGGGAGTTGGTGATGGACAGGGAGGCCTGGCGTGCTTCGATTCATGGGGTCGCAAAGAGTCGGACACGACTGAGTGACTGAACTGAACTGAACTGAACTGATGCCTCACAATGAACCTTTTATGTGAGACGTGCTTCAGAACCTAAGGACACAGATTGGGCCTCCATCTAACCAAATAGGAGAGATTGTATGAACTTTGTGTGCCTGCTTGCTGATAAGTTCATGTTCCATGACGTCTGTATGGGTGGTCTAATTTTGTCTGAAACTTTCTTTCATTATAACCTGGTAGTGAGGGATGGGGAGTACTTAACCCTGACCCCTTTCTAACTAAGGGCAGTGAACCAGTTGTTTATCAAGAAATAACTTGTTGTATACCAGTTAACAACCATGTCCAATATTAATTTTATTCATCTTCATTTGTGTGAAAGTCATGACATTTTGAGGAGATTGATTATTCTAGGGGGTTGCTATTGATCAAATCTTTGAAGGGAACTCAAAAATAGACCTAAATGGAGCAGGGCCCTATGGTCCTTGCCCCTACTCCATGTCCTTTTGCCTGCCTTTTATCTGTGCAGAGCTTTAGTCAAAGAATAAGTTTAATCAGAGAAATGAGAACATATAAAAACAAAGGAAAACAGTAAAAGGAGACCAAACAATAATAATATAGTTATTAAGCATCGGAGAAGGCAATGGCGACCCACTCCAGGACTCTTGCCTGGAAAATCCCATGGACGGAGGAGCCTGGTGGGCTGCAGTCCATGGGGTCACTAAGAGTCGGACACGACTGAGCGACTTCACTTTCACTTTTCACTTTCTTCCATTGGAGAAGGAAATGGCAACCCACTCCAGTGTTCTTGCCTGGAGAATCCCAGGGACGGTGGAGCCTGGTGGGCTGCCGTCTGTGGGGTCACACAGAGTCGGACACGACTGAAGCGACTCAGCAGCAGCAGCAGCATTAAGCATAGTCAAGGAAACTTAGCTCCTTCTTAAGGACAGTAGGTAATATTCTGAGCCATATCATTTATAGATACAGAAACCCCAGGTGGGAGAAGTTAACTACGTGATGAACAGACTGTACCCACGACATAAGCTGCCACAATTCTGAGAACTGGCCTTAAAGAAATGGGAACAAATGGACCCTGGAACTGCAGATTAACTGTACCTAAAACAATTAAGATGCTGCTGGTCAGACCATGATGACCGATTTGAAGACGGCTTTCAGAGCTGACTATGCTGTTTCTGCATGTAGCCCCCTCCTTTTGTTTGTAAAAGCTCTTGCCCCACTGGTTGCCAGTGTGGGGTAGTTGGCCTTTGGATAGATGTCAGCCACCCTCCCCCACCAAGGTTGCAGACATCTGAAATAAAGTCAACTTTCCTTTCCACCAACCTGGCTTGTTTGTTGGCCTCTGAGCGCCAAGCAACGAGACCCCACACTCCTTCTGGTAACAGTCTTTCTCTTCCCACCTGTGTTCTGGACTAACTGAGAAATATTACAAAGGAATAGGAAACCCAAATATACTTTTAGTGCTGATTAAGTTTAATTTGGAAGATGGAGCTTTGTGCAGAGGACAAAATGATTTATTAACTCTTCATCCTCCAGTCTAGGCCTTAGAATAGCTCCCCTGAGGACAAGTTTGGCACAGTAGAGCAGACACATATACCTAGTGGCTCCCTTTGTTGAGCTCCCAAAAGAGGGAGAGGGAATTAAACCAAAATTGCCATGCATAGGACCTTATATTGTTTTTCCCAAAGTGGGAACAACCCAAATGTCCATCAACTGATAATTGGATAAATAAAATGTGGTATATCCATACAATGGACTATTATTCAGCAATAAAAGGAAATGTGTACTTATACGTGCTACACATGGGTAAATCTTGAAAACATGCTATGTGAAAAAAGTCAGTCATAAAGAATTACACATATTGCATGATTTATATTAAAGGACACCCCCACACAGTCCCATACCATGGATCTCGAAGAGCAGTACCCAGTTACCCATGACCAGCCCCATTAGCAACCCTGCCACCTCCAGGATATTGCAGGAAGGAGATCTATGTTCCGTGCCAGCTGTGAAGAAACTCTCATTCTCTGCTCCTTTCAAACTCAGAGGGCTCCCTCCTTCTGCTCTTGGCACTTCCTTTATGCAATCATGAACCTGGGATTAAGATTGTGAAATTAAATTCATTCCCACTTCATAAAGATGAAAAAGCAAAGGTTTTCTAATTGCCAAAGCCTAGTTTTGTCACTAGGACTGAATCTATTTAGCAAAAACTCTAAACATTATCCAAAACTTAATATTTATCTCTAGAGATCAAGTATAAAAATATACATATATATGTTGTTATTGTTCAGTCACCCATTCGTGTCAGACTCTTTGTGACCTCATAGACTGTAGCATGCCAGGCCTCTCTGTCCCTCACCATCTCCTGAAGTTTGCCCAAGTTCATGTCCATTGCATTGGTGATGCCATCCAGTCATCTCATCTATATACATACATATATGTAAAAATCATGGTGAAAACTTTTGTTAGTATAAAATAAAACTGTATTTTAAGTAAATTTCTTTCTCAAAAAAGGAACCAGATTTATAATGTTATTTTATACACTGTTAGGTCATTAGATTATGATGTAAGTATGGTTCAGCTGTTGTCTATTTTAGCAAAATAGACTCAGAGTTCATGGAATGAACTAAGTCATCACTGTGGCTTCTATCCAGAACAAAAACAAAGCTGAGGTATAACAATAATCATGGAAGCATTTTTAACAACAAGAACTTTATTATACTTTTTGCATAGCAAAAAATAGTAGCACTTAAAAAACACAGCAAATTGCTTAAGGTTTACAGTATATCTTTAAGAGCATACGGTCACAACTATACTCCAATAAAAATTAATTTTTTAAAAGACAAGAGTATGGTCAAAGAATTTTGGGGCATTTTGGTCAAAACAATGTGTTGAAAGTGACCAGGATCTTGTTTTAGGGATATCCACAAAAAAAAGACATAGGGATAGTAAGATTCATTATAAATGTAAATTTAGACACACATTGTTTACTTTTTTTTTAATTGACCAGATATAGTTTATTAAAATATGGTCATTCAAAACAATTTTGACTCAGTTTTTGAAAATTGCAAATACATTCAAAACTGTTACAGTGTCATGAGGTTGCAAATATTGTTGTATGAAATTATAATAAAGTTGTTTAGCAAAACTATGAAATATTATAATTTAACTTTCACATATAAAAATATATTTTATATATGGACATGAAAACAAAGTTGATGGACTTCAGCAATGAAAAGTCATTAAAGGCACAAATTCCAAACATCAGCCACAATATTACTTTGCAGGCAGACCTTCTCAGACCTGTGCTGAAATTGCCTTAGGGCAGTATTGAGAGAAATTTCACTGAAGCCAGAAATGCTTTTTTAATCAACCCACTGAGAGAGGAACCAAAGGAAAAACCTACTCCATGTAAGGAGTTCTTTGTCTGCAGACCATCTCTACAAATTTAGGCAAACAACCGCAAGCATGGAACAGAGGGAAATGGAAAGGAAATTTGTATTTTTTTGCAAAGATAGTACATATCAGGCTGTACGTAGTCAATTTTTTTGACTCCACAGTACACATCTGTGAAGTATTTTACTGCTTTATGGATGACAAGAAATATTTATCCAGTACAGCCAGAATCCAAACCCAGCTTTGTCTTCTATCAAGTTCTCTGCTCTTAGGGAATTCTGCTTAATGTTTTGTGGCAGCCCGGATGGAAAGGGGGTTGGGGAGAATGGATATATGTATATGTATGACTGAGTCCCTAGGCTGTTCACCTGAAACTATCACAACATTGTTAATCAACTATACTCTAATATAAAATAAAAAAATTTTTAAAAAAGTTCTCCTCTGCTCCTTCTGAACCTCATCCACTTCAGACATAGGTATAAACCAAGACCCTCACTTTAACCAGACTGCCACCTCTGATCAGATTGGGGCCTCCTGAGAAGTACTTAGAAAGGAGGAATATAGGGAAGGAAAAGTGAAGAGAGAGAGGTTATCAACATTTAAATTCAGACATCTAGTCCAGGTCAACAACCTTTTGCCATAATAGGCCAATTATAGACTATTTTAGGTTTTTCAGGCTACATGATCTCTGTCACTACATCTCAAGTCAATTATTACAGTATGAAAATAGCCATAGACCATGTTTACACAAACACAGCAGCTATGTTCCAATAAAAGTTTATTTATGGACCCTGGAATTTGAATTTTTTATAATTTTCACATGCTACAAAATAGACCTGTTTCTCCCAATCATTTAAAAATATAAAAACCATTCTTGATTCATGGGCTAAACAAAAAACAGGCATTGGGCCAGATTTGGCCAAAGACCCCCAGTTTGCCAACTCCTGCCCTGGGTTTAACCAGCCCTCAACTAGTAACAAGTGTTCAATTAAACATTCAGGCTTAATAAAAATAACATGAAACTCTTAATAAAAGACCACAGAGCATTTTATCTATCTGATATACTGAAGATAGTGAGACCTGGTGTACAAACAGAAGCCTTTAACGAAATAAATCAAATTGATGAGCAGACAGTAAAACACAGACTCCTTTGAAACAAATGGCTAAAAACAATAGATCTGAGATTTTAAAAGGGTTACTTCTTGATGAAATAAAAATTCATATTTTGAGGCCAGACAAGAAAAATTTAAACAAATTTTTTTTTCTCTATTTCGGCCTCTTCCCTCGCCTCTAGTGTGAATTGTGCATCTGCATAATGTGTTAATAAGACCTTCCCAAAGGCAGAAATACCCACTCAAACATAAAGATCAATTTTTTTTTCTGGCACCAACCATAGAGGATAATATTCCTTTCTCAATTCTTTAAGGGATTGCAATGACTCACTACTTGCCTTGTACATGTAGACATCTGGTGAACATCATGAAGAATGCCAATATATCATTTCTCTTAAAGATATTGGTTGGTGCAGAACAGACTGGTCAGGCCTGGGGAGATATTATGGCCTGGGCAGATACTGGGCCACACCTAATGGAAGTTCTTAGCTTAAATACTTAATTGTGACATTATAAATGTTACTAGCTATATTACTTATATTCTGCTGTTTTTACAAGATTATTATTTCTTGCTTTGCCAAATGGGCAACTGAGCCTCAAAATTGATGATAATTAGGTGACTTGAAATGATGGATCAAATATATAGTTCAATAAGATCAATGATTGTAATACTGCAATTCTAGATACAGGAAGAAGCAATGAAAGGGAACCATTCCCAGGATCATAACAGCCTAGTAAATCAGGTGGTCCAGAGACTTTTGGTTACTTTTAACAGGGCCTAGTCCAGCAATGAAGATTCCCAGGTAGCTCAGTGGTAAAGAATCCACCTGCCAATACAGGAGATGTGGGTTCAATCCCTGGATAAGGAAGATGCTCTGGAGAAGAAAATGGCAACCCACTCTAGTAGACTTGCCTAGATAATCCCATGGACAGAGGAACTTAGCTGGCTCCAGTCCATGGGGTTGCAAAGAGTTGGCCATGACTGAGCACACATGCATGCAGTCTAGTAATAACACATTGAGTGGCCTATCAACAAAATCTTCCCTGACCTGGGAATGAGCATTACTAGCATCATGGGCCAAATGGGTCATAAAATGCTTCCTGAATCTTGGTCAAAATTAAGAATGAAGGGGAATTGTAAAATAAAGAACGTTGGGGGAAGAAGAAGCATGTTGTCTACCATCCAGTTCTACAAGAATCAAGTCATTAGCTACTGCAATCATTGACCAACAAAAATATACCCTGAAAGGAATTCAGAGCAAAGATGAGGATGAGGAACTTTTGGCTCTTGGAAAACAGGAAAAACAGGCCCTTGGTAGTTAGAAATATTTCAGGAGAAATTTTTTGTAAACTTGGACTCTTGCATCATCCCATACTTCGAACAGCGCTAAAACCATTAACTAACATATCTGTTCCTCATGGCTAACAGCAACCTTGTGCTGAGAAGTGAGTTTGGTTGTATGCACCCCTTCACAAAAATCACATGTATATTGACCTCCTCATTTTGATCTCAGAACTTTCTGAGAAATTGTCTCCTATAATCCTCGGTTTGGCTGAAATAAAAAATTCCATTTCTTTCTTAGACTATTGATTAAATTTTTGTTGACATTTTTCAGTTCAGTTCAGTTGCTCAATCATGTCCAACTATTTGTGACCCCATGGACTGCAGCACACCAAGCTTCCCTGTCCATCACTAACTCCTGGAAATCACTCAAACTCAAGTCCATCTATTCAGTGATACCGTACAACCATCTCATCTTCTGTTATTCTTCTCTCCTTCCTTCAATCTTTCCCAGCATCAGGGTCTTTTCCAAGAGTCAGTTCTTCACATCAGGTGGCCAAAGTATTGGAGCTTTAGCTTTAGCATCAGTCCTTCCAATGAATATTCAGAACTGATATCCTTTAGGATTCATGGAATTGATCTCCTTGCTATCCAAGGGACTCTCAAGAGTCTTCTCCAATACCACAGTTCAAAAGAATTTTCCACAGTTTATTGTGATCCACACAGTCAAAGGCTTTGGCATAGTCAATAAAGCAGAAATAGATGTTTTTCTGGAACTCTCTTGCTTTTTCGATGATCCAGCGGATGTTGGCAATTTGATCTTTGGTTCTTCTGCCTTTTCTAAAACCAGCTTGAACATCTGAAAGTTCATGGTTCATGTATTGTTGAAGCCTGGCTTGGAGAACTTTGAGCATTACTTTACTAGCATGTGAGATGAATGCAATTGTGTGGTAGTTTGAGCGTTCTTTGGCATTGCCTTTCTTTCAGTTCAGTTGAGTCGCTCAGTTGTGTCAGACTCTGTGACCCCATGAATCCCAGCACGCCAGGACTCCCAGTCCATCACAAACTCCTGGAGTTTACTCAAACTCATGCCCATCGAGTCGGTGATGCCACCCAGCCATCTCATCCTCTGTCGTCCCCTTCTCCTCCTGCCCCCCCATTCCTCCCAGCATCAGGGTCTTTTCCAATGAGTCAACTCTTCGCATGAGGTGGCCAAAGTATTGGAGTATCAGCCTCAGCATCAGTCCTTCCAATGAACACCCAGGACTGATCTCCTTCAGGATGGACTGGTTGGATCTCCTTGCAGTCCAAAGGACTCTCAAGAGTCTTCTCCAACACCGCAGTTCAAAAGCATCAATTTTTTGGCACTCAGCTTTCTTCACAATCCAACTCTCACATGCATACATGACCACTGGAAAAACCATAGCCTTGACCAGATGGACCTTTGTTGGCAAAGTAATGTCTCTGCTTTTTAATATGCTATCTAGGTTGGTCATAACTTTCCTTCCAAGGAGTAAGTGTCTTTTAATTTCATGGCTGCAGTCACCATCCGCAGTGATTTTGGAGCCCCCCAAAATAAAGTCTGATACTGTTTCCACTGGCTCCCCATCTATTTCCCATGAGGTGATGGGACCAGATGCCATGATCTTAGTTTTCTGAATGTTGAGCTTTAAACCAACTTTTTCACTCTCTTCTTTCAGTTTCATCAAGAGGCTTTTTAGTTCCTCTTCATTTTCTGCCATAAGGGTGGTCTCATCTGCATATCTGAGGTTATTGATATTTCTCCTGGCAATCTTGCTTCCAGCTTGTGCTTCTTCCAGCCCAGCGTTTCTCATGATGTACTCTGCATATAAGTTAAATAAGCAGGGTGACAATATACAGCCTTGAGGTACTCCTTTTCCTATTTGGAACCAGTCTGTTGTTCCATGTCCAGTTCTAACTGTTGCCTTCCTGACCTGCATACAGGTTTCTCAAGAGGCAGGTCAGGTGGTCTGGTATTCCCATCTCCTTCAGAATTTGCCACAGTTTTTTTGTTAAAATATACTGGAAATATAATCCAAGCCTATGCCCCAACCAGTAACGCTGAAGAAGCCGAAGTTGAACAGTTCTATGAAGACCTACAAGACCTTTTAGAACTAACACCAAAAAAAGATGTCCTTTTCATTATAGGGGACTGGAATGCAAAAGTAGGAAGTCAAGAAACACCTGGAGTAACAGGCAAATTTGGCCTTGGAGTACAGAATGAAGCAGGTCAAAGGCTAATTAAGTTTTGCCAAGAGAATGCACTGGTCATAGCAAACACCCTCTTCCAACAACACAAGAGAAGACTTTACACATGGACATCACCAGATGGTCAACACAGAAATCAGATTGATTATATTCTTTGCAGCCAAAGATGGAGAAGCTCTATAAAGTCAGCAAAAACAAGGCCAGGAGCTAACTGTGGCTCAGATCATGAACTCCTTATTGCCAAATTCAGACTTAAACTGACGAGAGTAGGGATAACCACTAGACCATTCAAGTATGACCTAAATCAAATCCCTTATGGCTATATAGTGGAAGTGAGAAATAGATTTAAGGGACTAGATCTGATAGACAGAGTACCTGATGAACTATGGATGGAGGTTCTTGACATTGTACAGGAGACAGGTATCAAGACCATCCCCATGGAAAAGAAATGCAAAAAAGCAAAATGGCTGTCTGAGGAGGCCTTCCAAATAGCTGTGAAAAGAAGAGAAGTGAAAAGCAAAGCAGAAAAGGAAAGATATTCCCATTTGAATGCAGAGTTCCAAAGAATAGCAAGGAGAGATAAGAAAGCCTTCCTCAGTGATCAATGCAAAGAAATAGAGGAAACCAACAGAATGGGAAAGACTAGAGATCTCTTCAAGAAAATTAGATATACCAAGGGAACATTTCATGAAAAGATGGGCTCGATAAAGGACAGAAATTGTATGGACTTAACAGAAGCAGAAGATATTAAGAAAAGGTGGCAAGAATACACAGAAGAACTGTACAAAAAAGATCTTCATGACCCAGATAATCACAATGGTGTGATCACTCACCTCGAGCCAGACATCCTGGAATGTGAAGTCAAGTGGGCCTTAGAAACCAAAGTGGAACAAAGCTAGTGGATGTGATGGAATTCCAGTTGAGCTATTTCAAATCCTGAAAGATGATGCTGTGAAAGTGCTGCCCTGAATATGTCAGCAAATTTGGAAAACTCAGCAGTTGCCACAGGACTGAAAAAGGTCAGATTTCATTCCCATCCCTAAGAAAGGCAATCCCAAAGAATGCTCAAACTACCACACAATTGCACTCATCTCACACACTAGTAAAGTAATGCTCAAAATTCTCCAAGTCAGGCTTCAGCAACATGTGAACCGAGAACTTCCAGATGTTCAAGCTGGTTTTAGGAAAGGCAGAGGAACCAGAGATCAAATTGCCAATATCCACTGGATCATTGAAAAAGCAAGAGAGTTCCAGAAAAACATCTATTTCTGCTTTATTGCCTTTCTTTGGGATGGCATTATTAACTAGGCCTAATAACCAAGGTAGGTTAATGTTCATACAGCATGATTTTTTTTTTCAACAAACGTTGAATCTTGTATTTATGCCATAACAAATATATATTATTAACATAAATAAATGTTATAATTGGTGTTCTTTTTTCTTTTAAGTGCTTCCCTGTTGGCTCAGGTGGTAAAGAATCTGCCTGTAACTCAGGAGCCTCAGGTTCAGTCCCTGGGTTGGGAAGATCCCTTGGAGAAGGAAATGGTAACCCATTCCAGTATTCTTACTTGGAGAACTCCATGGACAGAGGAGCCTAGTGGTCTACAGTCCACGGGTTGCAAAAAATCAGACACAACTGAGCAATTAACACTTTCACTTTTTACTTTAAAAATCTATATCTTAATTTGCCATGTTCTGTTGAGTATTTCTGTTTATATGTTCAGACTAGTCTTTTTTTACACATGAAATTCTTCTTTCATAAGATGATGTTAATAAGAAAAGCATGATTCAGTTTCAAGTAACCTCATTGTAAATTCTATGAAAGCTATGCAATCCTGCAGAGACACATTGTATCTTCTGAGATATTCACTAAAGAAAATTTGATTAGAGAACCCTGGTAGAACTACCATAATGGAGACATCAAGAAGATGAACTAGAAGCTGCTAAGTTTGAGGATTTAAGACAGTAGACATGTTGCTGTACTTCAGAGTAGAAATAGACAGTTCATTTGTACACTTGTCACAGTTCTTTCTGAGAAATACTGTCAAAGGAAAAACAGGCTCTGAAAATGAATGAATAGGGGTGGTACTGAATGCAAATAAGAGCTTCACTCTGTGGTATGTTTTCTGACAGCAGCAGGAAATGTTCAATCTGCCATTTGGAAGCTCCTCATCAGTGGACTGGCATTCTCTGCTGTCAGTACCCTGTTCTTGGGGGGTGAAGAGCCCCCAAGAATCCTTCAGAAAAAGCAATATCCTTGTCGATTGTCAATGCCCTTGACAGGCTATAGGACAACCTGTCAGCTAGCTGGTGGTACTAAATTAATGAATAATGACCTTGAAAGAAAAAAAAAAAACCCACAAAACTAACAATTTAGCATAGAATAATCAATGAAAAAATTTCCAGTTTTTTTTTTTGTTGTTGTTGTTAAAATGTCCCCATTACTGAAGTGTTGAGTGTGGGAGCAGTTAGCAAGCATTCTTCTACATTTCAGCTCTACAAGACCTTTTATTTTGCATGTCTTAATCATAGCAACACAAAATTCTTCCTTTGTAAGGAAGGAAGATCTCAGGATCACATCTCAAGATCACAGCAACACAAAAGGTATGTCCACAGGTTGGATTTTTCATATACTCAAGGTAGGAGCAGAAGAAAGACTATTTGGCCATATTCCTTCAGAAATCAATTTAAAACAAGTTAAAACAAAATTTGTAAGCTTTTAATTTATTTGAAACAGATCATCTTTTTAAAAATACCATATAAATTATATGTATTATATATATACTTATATTACAATTATTTAAATGTTTATAAATATTGTAATTAATTTATGTACTGAGCTACCTAAAGGAAAATTCTCGGGAATAACTCCTAGCCTATAGCAAGAATCCACATTTCCTCCTCCTCAGGTCATGGGAGGTATCATCCATTTGTCATGGCCACATTATGAAATTCCATCTCAATTATTCTAACACAACTGGTATTTCAGAGGTACTGCTGAATTGCAATCCATTGCTTTCTCTGTCTTGTGGCAGTCACTAAATTTACAAAGTATCTCCTGTAAAAAATAATCTTTAATCTTTTTTTAGGAAATCTTGTGGAAGAGCCTCCTATCAGCTCATTTAGTGATATTTCCAACCCCTTCTAGCTTTCCATCCTGCACTGTGTATGCTGGAAAACTAAGAACTCAGTTTTCTAGACTCCTTGTGGCCACAGTTACATATATGACCCAGGTTTTGCCAAGCAAGCCTGGGAAACTTGGAAAGTTGACAAAGGTCTGGTGAAAAGGCTGCACAGTTGTTGCGGAGGTATTTGATTCTTCCAGGCAGAGGTTTATGTACTGGGCCCCCAGTACCTACATGCACGAGTAGCATTGGGGTTTGTGTGTTGGCAGCCCATGGTGTTGTAGGGTATTTCTTTGAGCTGTGCATCATTCAAGCTCTTGGAAATTCTATAAGCTACCCTATATTCTGAAGTAAAGAGGTAGAGTGCGTTACTTTGTTTCAACTAAAACCCTGAAAATACAAGCCTGGTCCCTAAATACAAGGGCATTTTGAGGATCCAGTATACCTGGATGTGAGAACTGGCTCTATAACCATTCGCTGAGATGTCTTGGGTAAGTTCCCCAAACCCTCTGTGCTTAAGTTCCACTGTTACAAAAGGAGGTTTGGGGGAAGCTAATACCTACCATATGGGTATGCTATGAAGAGACAGTGAGGTGATGTCTGTAACATAACTGATGTAGGGATTGGGGTAGGGGGAAGATAACTCAGTAATAATAGGTTCTTCCCACCTCATTGTGTCCTACATATTAAAAACATAATGTTTATATTGGAGTAGACCACAAAACTGTTTAAAGACATCCAGTGGTGGGCAGGGAAAAGTATGCAGTTCAAACTAGGACAAAACAAAAAATAAAATTCCAGGAAATGATTGGGCCAGGAATATGTGAATGTGAGGTCACAGCATCAGATGAGATAATGCTTAGAAATAAGACCAGACTGATGTGTTAAAAAGAGAAAGTTAACTACAGGTTAGGAATTCATGCTTTAACAAGTAAAAGAAAATTTAATTTCACTTTTAAACAAGTAAGAGATAAATTTTCTCGTAAAACATGGCCAGAGGTAGATTGTTGCTGCATCAGTTCTGCTGCAAAATGATGCCATGAGGGATTCAGCTCTCCTCTGGTTCTGCTGTGCTTATCATTGGCTTTTGTCCTCTACATGTAGCAGGAAGGATACTGTTCCAGGCAGTCCCCCAATTCAAGCCAATGAAAGAGGGAGGGGGCAAGAGCATTTTCCTTTGGTGTGCTTGTTTTAGTTTTCAGGAAAGGTATCCCTCCTAGGTCAGCTCTACTTCTATCTCATTTGCCAAAATTGGCTCATGTATCCACTTTAAATAAATTATTAGCTAAGGAAACAAAATCATAAGGAACTCTTTAATTTTTAAAAATATCATGTTAGCTGTTTGGTTTATAAAGGGAAAGCAAAACATTCCTATTTTGAAGAAGTGTACAAATAAGGGTGAATTGAAACAATAAAGGCTTTTTTTTTCTCCTTTTCTATTTCTCCCTGAAAGTTCTTATGCAGTGCCAAGAAGGGAAGCGTTTCTTATAACCACATATAGCCCTGGTCTTGAGATCTGCTGGGAATCCAACATGAACTGGCAGAGAGATGGAAGTAAACCTAGAAATTAATGAATATGAGTAGGAAGCATATTGTTAATAGAACCACACCCCAAACTATTGACAGTTCCTTAAACTTAGGAAGTCCAAAGTTGTCTCTGTGTGTGTATGTGTGTGTGTGTTGCGGGGGTAGGGGTTGATTCATGTCTGATCCAGGTCAAGTCAGTAGCTAAGGAATCCCTTCTGATAGACAGGAACTTTGGTGTAAGAGTCAATGCGTATTTGCAAAAATTGATGTCAAAATTATAGCACCACTGTGGACTCAGGGATAGTCAAGAGACAGGAGAAAGCTGGAGTGTTTGGGAGCTGAGACCAATTCTACTAGGAAGAAAAAAGAAGGTTAACTAGAGCTATGCAGGGGATTTGGTCCATCACCAGATGGACTGGTTAATGGTAGGACTCAAATGCCAATAGGCACAGACTCGCATTCAATCAAATTAGACACACAAAACATGCAGTGAGGAAGGGAAAAGAGCTGTCCATCTGAAATTTTCCTTGGGCTCTAAGTAAGCAAGTCAACTCCAGATCCTACCCATGTGAGATGCTGGAGGCCCTAATCCAGTCAGATTTGTTTTTCATTGACTTGGAGACTGTGCAGGTGTAAAGCAAGGCTGTGACACTCAGCTGTTGAAAGAGGGAAAATTGTTCCTTTAGCAAATTGATCACCCACTGAGCACCAAACACTGTTCTAAGTGCTGGACGTACAATAGAAGGCAAAGCATGTAATCCCTACCCTCCTGAAGTTCACTAGCTTCCCCTGAGCAGTAACCACTGGCCTAGGCCACAACTTACCAAGGCTTCAGCACCTCTAATGTGAAAGGAATGAGTTTCATGGAGGGATCAAAGGTGTACAAGACAGGAGTCCTGTCTTCAAGGACCTGACCGTCTAAAGGGAAAGTTTCAGTAGGAGACTATTTCAGGAGATTTCCAAAGGGACAAGACCACTTGCACTAAGACCGTGACAGCATCAGGAAACCAGTATCCCTGCTTCTCAGAAAGTGTCCCACCCTTTCACAGAGGGCAAGGGTTACAGCTAGAGCTACTCTTTCTCTAGTACAAGGAGAGTCAGCTGGAACACCCTACACTTGTCACCCGTCCCCAACCTTTGCATCTTGCCAGTTAGGTTTTCAGAGTCCAATATTCCCCTGGTAAACGCGGGCATTACCAGCTTAACTGATCATCAGGATACATCGAGAACAAGAGAGTCTGTGACACATGTCATTAGTAATAAACTGTCAGTGCAGGTGTCTACACTTCTTTTTTTTTTTTTTTCCCATTTATTTTTATTAGTTGGAGGCTAATTACTTTACAGCATTGCAGTGGTTTTTGTCATACATTGAATTAGCCATGGATTTACATGTATTCCCCATCCCGGTCCCCCCTCCCACCTCCCTCTCCACCCCATCCCTCTGGGTCCTCCCAGTGCACCAGGCCTGAGCACTTGTCTCATGCATCCAACCTGGGCTGGTGATCTGTTTCACCCTAGATACTTCTAACAGTTGTGACTGGGGCTTCATTTTTCCTCCATGTTATCTGACATGGCCTGAAAAACTCTGTCAGTGATGGTTTACTTTACTAACAAGATAACCTAAATTACAGTTATGAATAGAGCTGAAAAACAGTTCAGAAATGTAAACTCACTCATGCAAACCACCACTTTCTTATTCCATTCTCCAGAGTCTGTTAAAGCATATGTTATCAGGGCGCATGTGTCTTTCAGACAACACTCAGCTTTCCAAGGTGGTAGAGAGTTAACATGCACTATTAAAATAAAAAATCCAGGGGGAAGTTTACAGTTTAACTAACTGTAATGTTGAGTAATCAGCATACAGTGAAATTGATTAATTTAGTTAAGTTTCCATTATGTTTTTTACTGACTGCTAGTCAGCTAATGAGAAAAGCATTAATTATTGGTAAAATAATCATAGATCATATGGCAGAAGAAGGAAGAAAGGAAATATAGATTTAGCTAATCCGTGAGGTAGATAGCTAGTCTCTGAATTTACATTAATTAATATATAATTAGCATATAATTGATTGTTGATCAAGAATTCAACACATAAGATAATTAATGTCAAATCCATGTAATAAAATCCATTTCTGTTTCCAGGGATCAGCAGTACCTGTTAAAAGGCAAATTTTGTAGCATCAGCAATATTTTTAAAAAATCTTTGAAATATAGTATAAAATATAAATTAAGATCATATTGAAATGCTATTTCTCAACTTCTGGCAAAACCCCTGAATTTGACATTATACTGCTAGCAAGGTTGTGGGAAAACTAGGCTCCATCATACACTTCTGATGGAAATGAAAACTAGCTCAGGCTTTATAAAGGGGATTTGTCAATATCTAATAAAATTACAGGTGTATTCCTCTTTTGGTCCAACATACCCATTTTTACTAGTCTATCACAAAGATATAAGCATAAAGAAGCAAAAGATATTTGCTTATATTTGCAGAATCAACCAATTAAAAGTTAATGAAATGCTGATGAAAATAGTTACCCATGAAGAAATAGGATGGAAGGAGCAGTTATAGAAATGAGACTTATCTGAATGTGTTTATTTAGTTTTAACTTTTTAGTAAAAAAAAGTTACTTGGATGCATGAGACAAGTGCTCGGACCTGGTGCACTGGGAAGACCCAGAGGGATCGGGTGGAGAGGGAGGTGGGAGGGGGGATCGGGATGGGGAATACATGTAAATCCATGGCTGATTCATGTCAATGTATGACAAAAACCACTACAATATTGTGAAGTAATTAGCCTCCAACTAATAAAAAAAAAATAAGATAAAAAATAAAATAAAAATATTCACATAGTAATAAACTAAATTAAATTAAAAATCAAGGTACAGAAATTAAAAATAAATCAAAACAAATGAGTTTAACTATATTCACTACATGCACAGTACCTTTGAACATCCTCAATGAGACATACTCTAAAGATAAAAGAACTGTAAAAAAATCTTGAACTTCATTCAATACTGTTATTGTTAGTAATGAAATTAATATTGATACATTGGTATATTCATATTGCAAGCTAAAATAAGTAATTATGCTAATGTTATTTGGAACTAGAATTTCAACTTGATATACAACTCATTTAAATCAAAGATTTGAAGTAAAAATCTAGTAATCTGAGACTTGAATTGGAAATATCAGTGTATACTCACAATTTCTTCCTGTTGTTATCCATGAAGAGTCCTAGAAACAAAGACAACTAACTATTAATAGCAATGAATATTCCCAAAATCTAGACTGCAGTCTTCAAATATCATTCTTCATCTGCAAAAAGTAACTAAAGCTAATAAATGAATTTGGCAAAGTTACAGGATACAAGCCTTTATATATTAGCAATGAACAACTGGAAACTGAAATTTAAAATATCATTTATAGCAACATCCAAAACATAAACTATTTAGAAAGAATTTTAGGGACTTCCCTGGTGGTCCAGTGGTTAAGACTCTGTGCTTCCCATGCAGGGGGCACAGGTTCAATCCCTGGTCTGGGAAGACCCTACATGCCACATGGGTGTGGCCAATTAAAGAAAAAGTTAACAAAATACTTATGAGACCTGTACACTAAAACTATAAAACATTTATGTGAGAAATTTAAAAAGGTCTAAAATAAATGGAACATAGTGTATGTTCATAGATGGGAACAACCAACATTATTAAAATGCCAGTGCTCCACAAGTTGATCAATAGCCTCGATGCAATTCCAATCAAAATTCTGAGTCTCTTTTGTAGATACTGACAAGCTACAATTAATACAAAAATTCAAAGAACCTAACAATTTTGAAAAAAGAAAAACAAAGTTCAAAGACTTATACTACTTGATTTCAAGACTTACCATAAAACTAGAGTAATCAAGACAATTTTATATTAGCATAAGGGTAGATATATAGGGCAACAGGACAGAATAGAGAGTCCAGAGAAAGACCCATACACATGTGGTGAACTGATTTTCAAAAATGATGGGAAGAAAAGTCTTTTCAACAAATGAGTGGAAAGCAGCATATCCATACAGTAAAAAAAATAAACATCTATCTTTACCCTCATACCATACACAAAAATTAACTCAAAATGGATCATAGAACTAAGATAATAGCTAAATTCATAATATTATTTCTAAAACACATAGGGAGAAAAATATTTATAATCTTATAGTAGGGAAATATATCTTAGAACATAAAAAAGCAGAAAAAACCATAATAGAAATAATTAATAAGGGGGACTTCATCAAAACTTAAAACATCTACTCTTTGAAAGATACAATTAAGGAAATTAAATGGAAAGCCACAGGCTGGGAGAAATACTCACAACACATGTTTTGTCAAAGGACTTGTATTCAGAATACACATTTTTTAAAAAAAGAAATCCTTGCAAACTTAATGATAAAAATGCAACCCAGTTTTTAAAATGAGTGAATGATTTGAACACCTTCACCAAAGAAGATGTATGAATGGTCAATTAGCACACGAAAAGATGTTCAGAATCATTAGCTATCAGTGAAATGCAAATTAAATCCAAAATGAAATGCCACTATATCATATAACCAATTAGAATAGCTATAATTTAAATATGATTTTCACTAAAAGGAACAAGCTTAATTCATTTCTGAGACAGAAAAATATACAAGATGAGCTTGGAACAGATTATTGTACCAGAAAGCAAAGAAGTTATCAAAGGCTAATAATGGGGACACATCCAAAAACAAAAACAAAAAAACTCATGAATCAGATTGAGGAGGCTCCCAATGGTCAAAGGTGAGATGATCTGATGATTCAAAAGCACTGTTATTCCAAGTGATTAAAATGAATGAAAAATATAAAAAGAAGAGAAAGGAAAAAAATAAGCCTTCATGGCCATAATGAAAGGTTGTTGGGCACCCAACTCATTATTTTTGAAACTGCTAACTAAAGAGAAAGAACTAAGATTTTATATTGTTTTTGCAGTATGAATAGTATTTCCTGGAAATCTAATAGTTCTATTGGGTAAGAGTCATACCAAAATTAGAAAGTCAACATTTTGCAACTCCTAGTGAAATGACTCAAACTATGGTTATCAATAGATGATAAAATCATT
>JAJLRB010004843.1:0-36828 GCA_020976825.1 Odocoileus hemionus | reverse complement strand
AATTTGGCAGATTATAACATCGTGTCTGTTTGTGTGTGATGTCATATATAGTGTTGGGTGACAATCATGGGGGGGGGGGGGGGGGGGGGGGGGGGGGGGAATTCAGTGGATGTAATGTGATGACTCACAATGTTGTGAAATCATTAAAGAGTGGGATGTGACGTTATGTATAGTGCATAAAGATGCCATACATATAAATGGGTGTGATGTCGTATATACAGGTTTGTCACAGAGATCATCAATAGAGATGGTTTTGATGACACAGAGGTACAGTGGATGCCATGTCAGCTAGTGTGAGTGCTATACTATGATGGACAGTGCATTATTTGCTGTCAAAAAGTAAATGTGGTGTTGTGTTCTCATATAAATGTGGCTTGTGATGACTTAATATAGTGTATATGATGGGTAACAGTATAGTTGGCTGTGATGTCATACATAACAAGGTTTGTGCTTATGATGGTTAGAGTTGTGTGTGCGATACAGATACAGTTTCTGCGATGCTACCCACTTAGAGTGGAATATGATGTTTTTATACAATGGATATGATGTTGTATCATATACATAGACGATGAGAATCTCATTAATACAGAGTCGGTATGACATCATCAGTACATTGGCTGTGGATGCCTCCCACAGATACCGTGGATTATGATGTAAACTATATCTGTGTTGTGTGTGATGTCTTAACAACGGTGTGTTTTGATGTCATAATGTGAGGATGTGATTTCTTCTATAGTGTAATCTGGTGCATCTACATATGCCAAGTGTGAAGTCATACAAAGAGTGGGTAGTTGCACTTGTCAATACAGTGGGTGTGATGACTCAGATTAACTGGGTGTCAATGTCACATGTATAAGTGTATATGGTTGCCCTGCATACGGGTGTGGTTTATTATATTAGAGGCTTGTGTCTGGTTCATAAGAACGAGTAGTGTGATGACAAAAGCCAGTCCGTTGTAGAAATTATTACGAGCATATGCTGTCACACGTTGTAGTGGAGTGTTGATATGTCATACAAAAGTGGATGTTGATAATCTAGCGGAGAGATTTGTGATTGATCTCAAGATACACTTAGGGGCGACAGTCTGAGTAGAGTGAGTCTGAATGTCATGCCCTGAAGTGGAGTGTGACATCATAAAATATGTGGATGTGCCAGGGCCATGAGCGGAATGTTGAAGGTCCTTCTATAGTGCGCAAAATAATGACAGACATATGCGAGTGTGGTGTACATCAACAACCGAGGTTTGTGATGTTCAAACATACTTGGGGTTATTCATATCACAAATACAAGTGGCTAGGAGGCCACACGTAACACTGGAATGGGATATCATACATTTATTGGCACTTCTGGAGCTAACATACGATTGGACGGGTGTGATGACACAGATACAGTGGACGTGAGGTCAGGAAATAGACTGGAAGTGATGGTCATATAGAGTGGACCTGAATGTCAAAAAGTGGTGGTGTGATGACAAAAAGTGTGGAGTGTGAGTGTCATATGTTTATCACATATGATTCCAATATTATATATAGTGGATGATGATGTCATACACAAACTGGGTTTGATGAAATTGATACATTCAGTGTGATCGAACAGCTTACAGTTGGTGAGATATCAGACATCAGTGGCTTGTGAAGCACGCTAATGGGTGTATTGTCAATAACTCCTGTGTTTTGATGCCCTATTAAGTAGATCTGGTCATTAAAACGCAGTGTGTGTGATGTCATTGAAACAGCTTCTTTGTGAAGAAGTCACACATATGAGTGAATGTGCTGTCCACACACCAGTAGTAGACCGCATGCTCAATATGTAGGTGCGTGTGATGTCATGAGTAGAGTGCATGTGATGTCCATAACTACTAAGGATATGTAGTCATAACGTGTGGATATGATGTCATGTATTAGTGCATATGATGGCATACATTATGCACAACTAGTGATGTCTTACATTTGTAGGTGTGATGTCTTCGACAGAGTGGGTTGTGATGACATATAAAGTTGGTGTGGTGTCCGAGAGGAATGGGTTTTTAAGTCAGATATAGAACTTTGTGTTGTCATTGTACACAGTATGAGTGAGATTATACTATAGATGGATAATGAAGTCAATAAACATTTGTGGTAGTCATGGCTTACAGCACACGATATGATGTTAATCAAGCGTGCATGTAATTGTCATATCGAGTGCCTATTGTGTCTTACATGCTTGTGGGTGTGTTTTCATACATACATCGTGTATCATACATCAAGCCAGGTTGGTGTGATTTACACAAGATACAGTTAGGTGTGATGTCGGAAACCGTGGATGGTTGTCATTCATTCACAACCATGTGGGGAATACAAATGTCATATATACTTTGAGTATGATGTTCATAAACAATAGTAGGTGTGTTGTTATAGATACAGTGGTTGTGATGTACAACAAGTATAGTGTATGTGATGTATATACAGTGCATGTGATTTCATGAATAGAGTGGATGTGATGTCATGAATACCGTCAGTGAAGCCATATACATAACCGGTGGTTTTGAATGTCCATAAAGTGAGGATGTGATGTTGTGTATAGTGCCAAGTCGCCATATATATGGCGACTGTGATGTACTACAACGAGTGGTGTGATGTTGTCAATACAGTCGTTTGTGATGACACAGATTAGTGGTTGTGATGTCACATGTGTGTAGGGTATATGTTGCCATCTATACTGGATATAGTTTCATATATAGAGGTTGTGATGTCATAAGTACAGTAGTCTGAAGATCAAGGTGTGGATGTGATGTTATAAATAGTGCATAGGATGTCACGCATATTGTTGGTTTGATGGCTTACAAGAGGAGTGTGGGTGGTGATATCAGTGAAGTGAAATTGTCATGACAAAGAATACAGTGGGTGTGTTGATGTCATGCCTGAAAAGGATGTGATAGTGAGATGATGTCAAAAATTACTGTGGTTTGCTGTAATAGAGTATATGTGACCTTTCTGTAGTGCAAATGATAATTACATATGCCTAGTGTGGTGTCATCAACACACAGTGTTGTGATGTCATACATAGTGTGTATCATGGCATAAATATAGTGGATATGAATTGTCACGTATATGGATGTGATATCATACATTATATGTAGGCCGTGATACCATCGATAGGGTGGGTGTGATGACACGTATATATAGTGGACGTAGAGGTCGATATAATAAGTGGTGTGTGACGTTGACATAATGAGTGAAGTGATGATGTCCATGTATGCAGTGCATATGATGTCACACATATAGTAGGCTGTGATGTCATACAGTTCACTAGTTTTTGATAAAGTAGATACTTTGGGTGTGATGAACACACATAGAATAGTGTGGAGTGTGATATCATAGGTGTAGGGATTTGAGATGTCATTTATACTCGTGGATGACGTTATGTCATATATAGGAGATCTGATTGTCATGAATGCAGTGGTGGTGATGTCATCCCCCATTATGAGCATTTGATGTGATAAATTTTGAATGTTGATTTCTTGTTAAATGTGTATGGTGTCATACGTATGCCAAGTGTGATGACTTCCATACTTGTTGTGATGTCATCGAATACAGCGGGTGTGATGACACTGATAGATTGGTTGTGATGTCAAATATAGTGGGTGTTGATGTCAGGAATTAAGCCGTTGTGTTGTCATGAAAGCAGTGTGTGTGGTATCATATATATTGGATATGATGTCATAAATATACTGGATGTGATGTATCATATAATATAGGGGTCTGATGTTCTTAGGAGTTCATGCATGTCATGCATTTTTTCATGTTTTTTTCTGAATATGATTTGTACATACTATATGACATAGTAACAGTGTGTGTGAATGTGATCCAGAGAGTGGATGTGGTGTAATTGATTACATGGTTTGATGACCCAGATACGTCAATGGATGATTCAGTGTCAGATCTATTGTGGGTGAGATTGGCAGATATAACATCGAGTTGTTGTCTTGTGTGTTGATGGCATATATTGTAGCGTGTGTGATATCATGAATTCAGTGGATGTAATGTGATGACTACAATGCGTGTGAAAATCATAAAGAGTGGGATGTGAGACGTTATGTATAGTGCTGCATATAGATGTCATACTAAAATCTGGGTGTGATGTCTTCGTATATACAGTTGTCGTTCCAGAGATTCATCAATAGAGTGGTTGTGATGACACAGACCGTACAGTGGATTGCAATGTCAGATTGGGAGTGGGTGAGTGATATCGAGTTATGAGTTTGCTACAGTGAATTTGCCTCCAGGTCAAACCCAGTAATGTCGGTGTGATCATAAAAAATGTGGATTGTGATGATCCTGGTATATAGTGTATATGTGTATAAACATATAGTTGGTGCTGTGATTGTACCATAACTACCAATAAAATTGTGATATGATGGAAAAGAGTGTGTGTGAGATACAGATACAGTTTCTGCTCGATGCTACTAAATAGAGTGAATATGATGTTTTATACATCACTTGGATATGATGTTGGTCATACACTAGTCGATGAGGGGATCTCATAAATACCAGATGGTGGGTATGATATCATCAATACAGTTGGATGTGATGACAGCAGATACACGTGGATATCGATGTCAACCTATTACTGTGTGTGATGTCTTTAAAAAAACTGGTGTTTGATGTATAATGTGAGTTGGATGTCGATTTCTTCTATTAGTGTAATTTAGTTGATGCTATACATAATGCCATAGTGTGAAGTATACAAAGTAAGTGGGCTGTGACATTGTCAATACAGTGGGTGTGATGATGACTCAGGTTTACTGGCTGTGAATGTCACACATGTATTTGTGTATAATGTTGCCCTGCCATACTCTGGGAATGTGTTTTGTTTGGGGGCTGGGGGAGGGGAGGGGGGGTGGGGGGGGGGGGGGGGGTGGGTGTTTTTTTAGTTTTTTTTTTTGTTTTTTTCATTTTTTTTTTTACTTTTCTTTTTTTTTTTCTTTATTTTTTTTTCTTTTTCTTTTTTTTTTTTTTTTATTTTTATTTATTGTTGGTTTTTCATTTCATTATAGAGGTTGTGCTGCTGTATAAGGTAACAGTAGTGTGATGACAAAAAGCAGTGGTGTGACTGTTATTACAGTGCATATGATGTCACACATGTATGTGGGGGTCTGTGATGTCATACAAAAGTGGATGTGATTCCGCGGAGAGATTGTGAGGAACACTAATGTATATCTAATCAGGGGCGATGTCTGGAGTAGAAGTGAGTATGATGTTCATGAACAAATGACGTGGATGTGACATCATAAAATTATGTGGTTTGCTATGTGATCAGAGCGGATGTGATGTTCATTCTATAGTGCAAATGATGGTCATACATTATGCGAGTTTGGTGACATCAACACCGAGGGTTGTGATGTATCATATAGATGGGTATCATGTCCCAAAAAATACCAGTGGATAGGAGGCAAACGTATACTGGATGTGTATCATTCACATCTATTGGCTGGCGATACTATCTACGTTGGCATGGGTGTGGATGGCACCAGATACAGTGGACGTGAGGTCAGATATAAAGTGGTGTGATGTCTTATTAGACGTGGTCGTTGATGTTAAAAGTGGTTGCCTTGTGATGTCTATAAAGAGTGGATGTGATGACATATTATCACATATGATTTATTATATTTAGTGGAGATGTGTCATACACAAACTGGGTTTGATGAAATCTGATTACATTCAGTGTGATGGCACACATACGTGGGTGTGATATCTGACATAGTGCGGTGAAGCACGCAATGGCTGTATTGTCATAACCCTGTGTTTTTGATGCCATATAAGTAGATGTGTCATTAACAAGCAGTGGTGTGTGAGTCATCGAAAACAGTCATTGTGAGAAGTCTGTCACATATATTGAAGTGCTGTCACACACATTAGACCACATATCTATGAAGTGGTGTGATGTCATGAGGAGAGTGCATGTGATGTCCCTTAAATACTAAGGATTGTTGCCATTAAAGTGTTGATATGATGTTCATGTATAGTGCACAGGATCGGCATTACATATGTCACCTGGTGGATGTCTTACATTGTTGCGTGTGATGTGTTCGACAGAGTGGTGTGATGACATATAGGTGGGTGTGGTTGTTAGAGTGAATGGGTATTCAAGTCAGATAAAGAATTTGTTTGTACATCTACACAGTGTGGCTGAGATTCATATATAGTGGATTATGATGTCATAATCATAGTGCTTGTCATGGCTTTTATACAAGAGCACCGATTATGATGTCATTCAATCGTGCATATAATGTCTTAATAGAGTGCCTATAGTGTTCTCCTAGCCCGGTCGTGGTGTGCATTTCATACATACTGGGTGTTTCATACCGTACAATTCAAGTTGGGGTGATTACCACAGATACCAGTTAGCTAGTGAATGTCGGATTCAGTGGATGCAGTTGTCATTCATACACCATTGTGAATGTCATCATATTTATACTGAGTATGTTGTCTATAAAACCTAGTAGGTGTGTTGTTATAGATATTGTGGCTGTGATGTCACAAGTATAGTGTATGTGATGTCATATACAGTGCATGTGATTCATGAATATTGGTGGGTGTGTGTGATGTCAAGAATACGTCAGGTGATGCCAATACCCGGTGGTTTTAATGTCATAAAGTGAGGGATGTGATGTTTGTGTATAGTGCCAAGTCGAATATATATGGCGACTGTATGTAATACAACGAGATGGGTGTGATTGGTGTCAATACAGTCGATGTGATGCACAGATTATGGGGTTGTGTGTCACATGTGTAGGGTATATGCTTGAAATCTATATGGATATAGTTTCATATATAGAGGTTTTGTGTCATAAGTACAGTAGTCTGAAGAACTCAAGGTGTGGATGATGATGTAAATAAACAGTGCATGACGGATGTCTACCGCATATTGTTGGTTTAATGATGGAAAACAAATGTTGGGTTGGTGATAGTCAGAAGTGAAAGACATTGTCATGTACAAAGAATACACAGGGTGTGATGTATATTGGCCTGGAAGTGGCTAGTATTGACTTGGATGACAAAAATACTGTGGGATTGCTGTAATAGAGTTATAATGTGACATCTTCTGTAGTGCAAATGATATTACAATATGCCGTAGTGTGGTGTCATCAACACAGAGTGTTGTGATGTCATAACAAAGTGTGGAATCATCGGCATATAATTATAGAGGAGTGATGATGTTCACACTTATACTGTGATGTGATATGTTCATTTACATAATATTTGGCCGTGAATATTAGCGCATCGATAGGAGTGTGGACTGAGTGGTGAAGACACGTATATCCGTCGACATTGATGGTCCATCAACAAAAAAGTGGTTGTTGTGACATCATAAAAGCTGTGGATGTGATGTCCCTATGGCCAGTGCATAATGACTGTCACAGTATATAGATGGGTTTCAGTGGAATGTCAATGTTGACCTACAGCTGGTTTTTTTGATATAGTAGATAGACATCTGGGTGTGATCACACACATAGATTTGTGGTGACTCGTTTAATCAAAGGTGTAGGGGAATGAGATTGTCATTCACCGCTGGACGGTTATTCCATATAATATGTTAGAATGCTGATGTTACAATTGGAATTGCAGTGGGGGGTTGTTTGATGGTACTCCAGTCACTGTTACTGATCATTTATGTCAATAATTTTTGAATGTGGGATTTTCTTGTAGAAAATGTGTATGGTGTGCCATACGTATGCCAAGTGTGATGAATTCCATATGATTTTGTTAGTGTGATGTTTCTATTCGAGATACGTGGGGCAGTGGGGTTTTATGACGACTGCTACAGTGGGTGTGATGTCATATAATAGTGGGTGTGATGTCAGGAATAGCCGTCCGAGTAGGTTGTCATGAAAGCTAAGTCTGTGTGTGGTATCATAAGTAGGTATATTGGATATGCATGTCATGAAATATACTGGATGTGATGTCATATCATTATAAGGGGGTCTGATGTCATTAGAGAGTTCCATGCCATGTCTTGGCATACTTGAATTTGATGTCATACATATAGTCTGTTTGTGTGATGTGAAGTCCAGAGAGAGTGCGATGTGGTTGTCTGTCATTGATTAACACTCGGGTTGATTGATAGTGACCCATGATAGGTAATGGATTCAGTGGCAAGTCCCGATATAGTTGGTGAATTGGCAGATATTAACATCGTGTTGAGTCTTGTCGTTGTGTGTGATGTCATTATATAGTTGTGGGTGACATCATGAATTCAGTGGATGTAATGTGATGACTACAATGGTGTGAAATCATAAAGAGTGGATGAGACGTTATGTATAGTGCATAAGTTGTCATACATAAACTGGGTGTGATGTCATATATACAGTTGTTCCAGAGATCATCAATAGAATGGTTGTGATGACACAGATACAGTGGATGCAATGTCAGATAGTGGGAGTGATATCATGAGTACAGTGCATTTGCCATGTCAAAAGTAATGTGGTGTGATCACATAAAATGTGGTGTGATGCCTTATATAGTGTATGTGATGGTGAAGTAAACATATAGTTGGTGTGATGTCATACATACCAAGGTTGTGATATGATGGAAAGAGTTGTGTGTGTGAGATACAGATACAGTTTTCTGCGATGCTATGCTACAAATAGATTGTGGAATATGATGTTTTTATAAAATGGATATGATGTTGTCATACATAGTCGATGAGATCTCATAAATACAGATGGTATGATATCATCAATACGTTGGATGTGATGACACAGATACCGTGGATACAATGTCAAATATACTGTGTGTGATGTGTCTTAAAAATGGTGGTTTGATGTCATAAACGTGAGGATGGGTTTCTCTTATATCGTGCAACAGATGCTATATATATGCCAAGTGTGAAGACATACAAAGAGTGTGGGTGTGACATTGTCAATACAGTGGGTTAAATGAACTTCAGGGTTTGGAGGTCAGTTTACTGGCTGTGATGTCACATGTATGTAGTTTTTTCTCCTAAAAACTGAGTGTATATGTTGCCCTGCATACTGGATGTGGTTTCATAATAGAGGTTGTGCTGTCATTAAGAACAGTAGTGTGATTGATGACAAAAAGCAGTGGTTGTGATGTTATTACAAGTGCATAATGAACGTCACACATTATAGTGGGTGTGTGATGTCATACATAAAGTGGATGTTGATATCAGCGGAGAGCTTGTGATGACCATAGATACACTGTGGGGGGGGGGAGTGCAATGTATAGATAGAGTTGCGTAAGAGTGATGTCATGCCTGACTTGTGATGTGACATCATAAATATGTGGTTTTGCTGTAGATTGAGCGGATTGTGATGTCATCTATAGTGCAAAAGATTGTCATACATATGGTCCGAGTGTGGTGTCATCAACACGAGGTTTTGTGATGTCATATATAATGGGGCTATCATATCAAAAATACAGTGGATAAGAGGTCACACGTCGTATACTGGATGTGATATCATACAAATATTGGCTGAGACATACCATCGGATTTGGCGGGTGTGATGACACAGATACAGTGGACGATGAGGTCAGATATTAGTGGAGTTCGATGTCATATAGAGTGGAAATTGAAGGGATGAGTAAAAAGTGTGTGTGATGTCATAAAGAGTGGATGTGATGGCACATATGGATCACAATATGATTTCATATATATAGTGGAGATGATGTCATACACAACTCTGGTTTGATAAAATCGATACATTCAGTGTGATGGCACACACTACAGTGCGGGTGTGATATCAGAAGGACCCATAGTGGCTTGTGAAGCACGCAATGGCTGTATTGTCCTAACACTGTGTTTGATGCCATATACGTAGATATGTCATAAACGTAGTGTGTGTGATATCATAGCGAAAACCAGTCATTGTGAGAGCAGTCACACAAAATATATTTTACGTGAATGTGCTGTCACACACAGTAGACCATGCATATTCATATGTAGTGCATGTGATGTCCATTGAGGAGGTGTGCATTAGTGATGTCATAAATACTAAGGATTGTTGCCATAAAGTGTGTGATATGTGATGTCAATGTATAGGCGTGCACAGGGATGGCATACATATGCCACCTGTGATGTCTTACATTGTAGGGTGTGATGTGTAACTGACAGAGTCGGTTTGATGATTCATATCTATTGCGGTGACATTCTTTAGGTTAGAGAGAATCCTGGGTATCAAGTCAGATTTACAGAATTTTTGTTTTGTCATCTACACAAGTGTGGGTGAGATCATATTTATAGTGGATATGATGTCATAAACATAGTGCTTGTCATTGGCTTACAAGCCACCGGGATATGATGTCATTACAAGCGTGGGGTGCATATAATGTTCTTATAGATGCCGTATAGTGTCCTACACGCTTATAGTGGGTGTGATTTTACTTACATCACAGTTGTGTTTCATACCGTCATCATTCAAGTTGGGGTGATGTTTGATTACTACAGATTTACGAGTAGCTGTGATGTCGGATTACAGTGGTTGAGTAGTAGTTGTCATTATACACCATGTGAAATGTCATATATAATGAGTATGATGTCATAAAATAGGATGGTGTGTTGTTCATAGATATTGTCCTTTTGGCTGTGATGTCACAAAGTATAGTGTATGTGATGTCATATAACAGTGCATGTGATTTCATGAATCTGAGTGGGTGTGATGTCATGAGAACTACCGTCAGGTGATGCCATTAGATAAAACCGGTGGTTTTAATGTCATAAAGTGAGGATGTGATGTTCGTGTATAGTCACTGCCAAGTCGCTATATTATATTAGATATGCGACTGTGATGTAATACAACGATCATGGGTGTGATGTTGTCAATACAGTCGTTGTGATGTCACAGATTAGTGGTTGTGATGTCACATGTGTGTAGGGTATTCATGTTGCCATCTATACTGGATATAGTTTCATATATAGGAGTTGTGATGTCATAAGTACAGTAGTCTGAAGACTCAAGGTGTTGGATGTGATGTTATAAGATAGTGCATAGGTTGTCACGCATATTGTTGGTTTTGATTGGCATACAAATTGTGGGTGTGATATCAGTGAAGAAATTGTCATGACGAAAGATACAGTGGGTGTGATGTCATGCCTGAAGTGGATGTGTATGTCAGTAAATACTGTGGTTTGCTGTAATAGAGTATATGTGATCCTGCTTCTGTAGTGCAATATGATATTACAATATGCCTAGTGTGGTGTCATCAACACAGAGTGTTTGGTGATGTCATACATAGTTGTGTATCATGGCTATAAATATAGTGGATATGAAGTCACATTTACGGTATACGTGGATGTGATATCATACCTTATATTGGCCGTGATACCATCGATAGGGTGAGTGTGATGATGACACGTATATAGTCGACGTGAGGTCATCAATATCAAGTGGTGATGTCGACGTCATAAAGATATCCGTGGATGTGATGTCCTATGGCAGTGCATATATGATGTCACAGCATATAGTGGCTGTGATGTCATACGTACACTGTTTTTGATAAAGTAGATGTACATTGGGTGTGATGACACACATAGAGTGGTGGCTGTGATACCATAGATGTAGGGGATGAGATGTCATTAACCGTGGACGTTATGTCATATATAGGAGATCTGATGTCATGAATGCAGTGGTGGTGATGTAATCAATACTGAGCATTGATGTCATAATTTTTGAATGGGGATTTCTTGTAAAATGTGTATTGGTGTCATACGTATTGCCAAGTGTGATGACTTCCATAATTGTGTTGTGAGTGTCATCGATAGCTTATTACAGCGTTTGTTGTGATGACACTGATACAGTGGGTTGTGATGTCAAATATAGTGGTGTGTATGTCAGGAAAATAGCCGTTGTGTGTTGTCATGAAAGCAGTGTGTGTGTGGTATCTCATATATATTGGATATGATGTATTATTAATATACTGGATGTGATGTCATATATATAGGGGTCTGATGTCATGGGAGGGTTCATGCACATGTCATGCATAATGAATATGATGTCATACATAATAGTGTGTTGGTGGGGTGATGTGATCCGAGAGAGTGGATGTGGATGTCAATTGATACACTGGGTTGTTGATGACCAGATACAATGGATTCAGTCAGTGTCAGATATAGTGGGTGAATTGGCACACAGATATAATCATCGTGTTGTCTTCGTGTGTGATGTCAATATATAGTGTGAAGGTGACATCTTGAATTCAGTGGATGTTGTAATGTGATGACTATCAATGGTGTGAATCATAAAGAGTGGATGAGGACGTTATGTGGTATAGCGCATTAAGTTGTCATACATAATCTGGGTTTGTGATGTCATATATACAGTTGTCCTTCAGAGATCATCAATTAGAATGGTTGTGATGACACAGATACAGTGGACAAGATGCAATGTCACGATTATGTGGGAGGTGTGATATCAACTGACGTACAGTGCATTATGCCGTCAAAAGTAATGTGGTGATATTGTTCGTGTTCACCCATAAAGATGTTAGGATGTGAAATGCCTTATATATATGTGTATATGGTCCGGTAAACATATAGTTGTTATTGTGTGATGTCATACATTCGAGTCCAAGGTGGTCATGTGATATGGATGGAAAGAGCTGTGTGCTGTATGTTTGCAGATACTAGTTTTTCGCTGCGAGTGCTACAAATAGAGCTGATATATGATGTTTTATAGGTGTAATGGATATGTAGTTGTCCAATTTACATTAGTCTGAGAGATCTCATAATAGTACAGATGGTCCTGAGCTGATGTATCATCAATACGTTGGTATGTGCATGACACAGATACCGTGGATACATGTCAACTATACTGTGTGTGACTGTCAACTGTGATGTCGTAAAAATGGTGGTTTCTGATGTCATAATGTGAGGATGGGTTTTTTCTATCGTGCAACAGATGCCATACATATAACATAAGTGCCATAGTGTGAAGACATACAAGAGAGTGGGGGTACGGTGACATTGTCAAATTATCACGGTGGGTGTGATTGACTCAGTTTCTGGCTGTGATGTCACATGTATTAGTGTATATGTTGCCCTGGCATATACTGGATGTGCGCTTTCCATTAATGTAGAGGTTGTTTTGCTGTCATATGAAAAGTAGTTGTGATGATAGACAGCAAAAGCAGTGGTTGTGATGTTATTACACAGTGCATATGACTAGTTCAACATGTACCAGTGGGTTGTGAATGGTCATACAAAAAAAAAAAGTGGCATGTCGATATGATCAGCGGAGTAGCTTGTGTGTGACATAAAATGACCCGCAAGATACACTTGGTGCAATGTGTCTGATAGGAGCTGAGTATGATGTCATGCCCTGATTCGTTGGATGTGGGACTATCATAAAATATGTGGTTTGCTGTGATTTACGAGCGGATGTGTTTGTCATCTATAGTGCTCTGTATGATGTCATACGATAGTCCGTGTGTGGTGTCATCAACACCAGAGTTTGTGATGTCTATATATTAATGAACACCCTCCATGTATGGATAATCACTTATCAAAATAACTACAGTGGATAAGAGGTCACACGTTATACTGGATGTGATATCATATAACATATTTTGGGCTGAAGGATACCATCGATTGGCGTGGGTGTGATGACAAAGTTACAGCTGGATAGTGGAGGTCAGATATAGTGGCACAGTGATGTCATATAGAGTGGTCGTGATGTTAAAAAGTGGTGTATGATGTGATGTCATAAAAGAGTGGATGTGATGAGACATATGTATTCACATATGATTTCATATATACTATAGTCGGAAGATGATGTCATACACCAAACTGGTGTTTGATGAAATTGATTACATTCAGTTGTGATGGCACACATACCGTGGTTGCGTGATGAGCATCATCAGAACATAGATGGCTGTGAAGCACGCCATATGCATGTTGCTGTATTGTCATACATAATGTGTTTGATGCCATATAAAGTAGGATAGATGTCATAAAAACGTAGTGTGTGTGATTGTCATCGAACATCAGTCATTGGTGAGAAGTCACACAATATAGTGAAGACAAGTGCTGTCACACACAGTAGACACATGTCATATGGGAGTGCGTGTTGTGATATGTCATGAGGAGAGTGCTATGTGATGTCACAGAAATACTAAGGAATTGTTGCAGCCATTAAAGTGTTGAGTATGGATGTCATGTATAGTGCACAGGATGGCATACATATGCAAGCACCTGTGATAGTCTTACATTGTTGGGTGTGATGTGTTTTCGACAGAAGTGTGGGTGTGCATGGACCTATTTAGAGTGGGTGTTGGTGTTAGAGGAGAATGGGTATCAAGTCAGATACAGAATTTTGTTTTGTTTCATCGCTACACAGTGTGTGGGGTGAGATCATATATCGAAGGCTGGATTTGGATGTCATAAACATGTTGCTATGTCTTATGGCTTACAAGCACCGATGCTATGATTGTCATCAAGCGTGCATATAATGTCTTATAGAGTGCTATAGTGTCCTACACGCTGGTGTGGTCAATCATATATATTTCGTGAAGATTCATACATACAGGGTGTTTCATACCGTCAATCAAGTGGGGTGTTGCATTACAAGATACAGTAGCTGTGATGTCGGATACAGTGGTATGAGTTGCTCACTTGTCATTCATACACACCATGTGAAATGTCATATATCTTACTGAGTATGATGTCATACTAAACAATAGTAGGTGAATAGTTGTTATAGATATTGTGCGCTGTCGATGTCACAGTAGTATAGTGTATGTGACGTAGTCATATACAGTGCATGTGACATTTCATGAATTGAAGTGGGCTAAGGAGTGGTTATGTCATGAACTACCGTAAGTCAGGTGATGCCATAAACCGGTGGTTTTGTACAATGTCTCTCATAAAGTGAGGATGTGATGTAGGGGTGAGTGTGTATAGTGACAGTCGCCATCGGTATATATGGCCGACTGTGATGTACATCATAAACGAAGTGGGTGTGATGTTGTCAATACAGTCGTATGTTGTGATGACACAGATTAGTGGTTGTGATGTCACATGTGTAGGGTATATGTTGCCATCTATACTGGATATAGTTTCATATATAGAGGTTGTGATGTCATAAGTACAGTTTAGTCTGAAGATCTCAAGGTTAGTGGATGTGATGTTATTAAATAGTGCACAGGATGTCACGCATATTGTTGGTTTGATGGGCATACAAAATGTGGGTGTGTTATCAGTGAAGGAAATTGTCATGACAAAGTGTACAGTGGGTGGTGATGTCATGCCTGATGAGTGGATGTGATGTCTAGAAATACTAGACTGTGGTTTGCTGTAATAGAGTATATGTGACCCTCTTCTGTAGTGCAAAATGATATTACAATATGCCTAGTGTCCAGGTGTACATCAACACAGCAGAGTGTTGTGATGTCATACATAGTGTGTATCATGGCATAAACATGCGCGTATAGTGGGATATGAAGTCATGATCACAACGTATACTGGATGTGATATCATACATTATATTGGCCGTCTGGATACCATCGATAGGGTGAGTGTGATGGACACGTATATAGTCGACAGTGAGGTCATCAATAAAGTGGTGTGACGTCATATAAGTGTGGATGTGATGTCCTATGCAGTGCATATGATGTCACACATATAGTGGCTGTGATGTCATACGTACACTGTTTTGATAATAAAAGTAGATACATTGGTGTTCGGTGTGATGACACACATAGAGTGGCGGTGATTACCATAGAATGTAGGGGATGAGATGTCATTAACCGTGGAGACGTTATGTCATATATAGGAGATCTGATGTCATGAATGCAGTGGTGGTGATGTCATCAATACTGAGCATTGATGTTCATAATTTTTGAATGGGATTGTTTGTAAAATGTGTATGGTGTCATACGTATATGCAAGTTTGTGAATGAACTTACCATACTTGTTGTGATGTCATTACGATACTAGCGGCGTGTGACTGAACATATGATACAGTGGGTTGTGATGTCAAATATAAGTGGGGTAGTTGTGATGTCAGGAATAGCCGTTGTGTTGTCATGAAAAGCAGTGTGTGTGGTATCATATATATTGGATATGATGTCATAAATATATGCAGAAACATGGCTGTGTGATGTCATATATATAGGGGGTTTGCAAAGTCATAGAGTTCATTTGCCATGTCATGCTCAATACTGAATTATGATTGTCATACATATAGTGTTGTGTTGAATGTGATCCAGAGAGAACGTGGATGTCGGTACTTCCGTGTCAATTGATTACACTGGGTTTGATGACCCAGATACAATGGATTCAGTGTCAGATATAGTGGGTGAATTGGCAGATATATACATCGTGTTGTCTTGTGTGTGATGTCATATTATAGTGTGGGTGACATCATGACATTCAGTGGATGTATATGTGATGACTACAATGGTTTGTGAAATCATAAAGAGTGGCTATGAGACGTTATGTATAGTGCATAAAGTTGTGTCATACAAATGTAAAAACTGGTGTGACTGTCTGTTGTCAGATATATACCAGTTGTCCACGAGCAATAATCTAAATAGAAATGGATGTGTGATGACACAGTATACAGTGGAACTGCAAGCTGTCAGATAAGTTGGGAACGTGATACTCATGAAGTTACAGTGCATTTTTTTGGTTTTTTTTAACCTGTCATAAAGTAGTATGTCGGTGTGGTGTCGATCATCACATCTATAAAGTGGTTCTTCGTCCCCTATGTGTGATGACCCTTTATAATCGTCGTTATTTATATGCGTGGCTAAACACAGTATAGTTAGTGTGATGTCATACATACCAAGGTTTGTGATATGATGTGGAAACATAAAGACTGTGGACGTGAGATACAGATACTGTTTCTGTCTGATGCTACAAACTAGAGTGAACGATATGATGTTTCTATACAAAGGATATGATGTTGTCCATAATAGTAGTTGACGAATGTCAGTATTCATAACCCAGATGGTATGATATTCATCAAATACGTTGGATGTCGATGACACTACGATTGACCCGTGGATACAATGTCAACCTATAATGTTGTGTGATGTCTTTAAAACTGTTGGTTTGATGTCATAATGTCGAGGAATGGGTTTTTCTTCTAATCGTGCATACAGTACTGCATATACCATATGCCATAATGTGTGTGAAGACATACTCAAGAGTGGGTGCGTGTACAATTGTCTATACAGTGAGGTGTGATTGAGCATCAGTTTACTGGTCTGGTGATGTCTACATGGTTATAGTGTATATTGTCTAGCCTCTGACATAGCTGGATGTGAGTTCAATGTAATAGAGGTTTGTGGGTGTCATAAGAACTAGTTGAGTGTGATGGACGCAAAAAAAGCCAGTGGTTGTGACTGTTATTACATGTGCCTTATGATGTCACCCTACACTTTGTAAGTGCGGTTCGTGATGTACATACAGAAAGTGGATGTGATCCTCATGCAGTCGAGAGCTGCGTGCGATGACCAAGATTACACTTGGTTCGCAATGTCTGATAGAGTGGAAGTCTATGTATGTCATGCCTGACGTTGGATGTGACATCATTAAAGAATATGTGGTCTTGGCTTGCTGGATGGATAGAGCGAAGTATGTGATGTCAGCTTCTATAGTGGCTATATCACTGATGTCATTTACCAATATCCGAGATGTGGTGTCATTCCTACCACACCGAGGTTTGTGAATGCATCACCTTATATAATGGGTTTCAATATCAAAACTACTCAGTGGATAAGAGGGTCACATCGTTATACTGGATGTGATATCCGCATATCCTAATATTGGCTGAGATACCATCGATGTGGGAATGTGTCAGGTGTGGATGACACAGATACCGTGGACGTGAGAGGCTCAGATATAGTGGAGTGATGTCATAATCAGGACGTGGTCCGTTATGATGTTTTCTTATAATAAGTGGACAGTGTCCATTAGTCGATGTGTCATAAAGAGAGTGGATGTGATGAGTCTCATTAATGTATCAAACTATATCGATTTCTTCAATATATATAGTGGTGATGTTGTCATACACTAAAACTGGGTTTGATGAAATTGATTACATTCCAGCTGTGGTGGCCACACATACACGTTGGGTGTGATTATCAGGACATAGTCGGCTGTTTGAAGGCACGCAATGGCTCGCTTATTGTCATAACCACTGTGTTTGATGCCTACTCATTATAAAGTAGACTACTGTCATTAAACGATTAGAAAGTGATGTGTGATGATCGCTCATCGAGATACACATGTCATTGTGAGTGGTATAGGTCACACAATATCAGTGAATGTCGCACTGTCATCACACAAACTGTAGACTCACTAATGTCCATATGATAAGTGCGTGTACCTTTTGTGAACTCGCACATTGGCATGACGTGAGGAGTGCAATGTGACAATGTCCATTAAAATACTAACAGGATTGTTGCCATAAAGTGTTGATTATGATGATCATGTATTAGTGCTTCAGGATGGACCATACAATCATGGGCCACTGTGATGTCTTATAATTGGTTAGGATGTCGATGTGTTCAGACCAGAATTGTGGGAACTATTGATGACAATCAAGTAGAAGACACTGGTGTGAGTCGGTGTTGATAGGAGAGAATGGGTACGGTACATATTGTCAGGTTGACTACACGCCAATTGGTTTAGGTCTATTCTACACACCGTAGGTGTAGGTGTGAGATAAAATTCTAATTACAATAGTGCGTTTTTGAATGATGTCACTAAAACAAAGATGAATTCTGTCTACACTGGCCTTAACAAAGCACGCTCGATATGATGTGCATTTACAAGCGTCGCTGGCAATTATAATGTCCCCTTATAGAGTGTTTCCTCCATAACATCTGTGTCCTATACTCAGCTCGCTGTCGCCGGTAGTGATTTCTTACATGAACAAGGGTCTGTTTCATACCGTCTAATCAAAGTTGGAAAGGTGATTTACACAGACTTACCACGTAGCTGTGATGTCGGATACCAGTGGTTCCTGACGTTGCATTCATCACACCATGTGATAATGTCCACTTACTATACATTGACTGTATGATGTACCATACAATCATTTAGTTAGCGTGTGTTCTATATTATCAAGATAAATTCCCCCCCAACACCGATCATGTGGCTGTGATTGTCATCAAATAGTATAGTGTATAGTGAATGATGCATATTACCCTAGGTGACCAATGTGATTTCATGAATTGAGTGGGTGTTGATGTCCATGAATTCCACGGTCAGGTGATTGCCAGAATACAACCCGGTGTGGTTTTAATGTTCTCCTATTAACAGTGGAGGATGTGATGATGTGTATATATAGTGCCCTACGTTCGCCATTAATATATGGCGACTGTGAGATGTTGATAATCACGCAGTCAGAACCACCTAACCTAGTGGGACCCCCGTTGTTTTGTTGTAGTTGATGTTGTCAATACAGTCGTTGTGATGCAACACAGATTAGTGGTTGCTAGAATGTCCACATGTCGTAGGTGTATACTGTTGCCATGAATATACTGGATATTAGTTTCATATATAGAGGTTCTGTTGCACTATGTCATTAAGAGTACAGTAGTCTGCAAGACTCGCTAAGGTCTGGGATGTCCCTGTGAGTGTTTCATAAATACAGTGCCTCTCACAGGATATAATCATGGCAATATGGTTGGGTTTTGTATGGCCATTACCCATGATATGTGGTGTTGGTGATTATCAGTGACAAGATTGAATTGGAACAATGGACTAAAAGATACAGTGGGTGTACGCATGTTGCGCATGATCATTGACTTGATGAAGTTGGACTGTGATGTCAGACATCATACCCATGTTCAGACACGTTCCTTGCTGTAATATGGAGTATTATGTGCAACCTCACCTTCTGTAGTAGCATATATGATACTATAACTCATATGCATAGTCGTGATAGGCTATCATCAACACAGGAAGTGTTGTTGGCATCGTTCATCTACTATAGTTGTGTTCTCTGGCATAGAATACTGATCGTGGAGATCATTGATAGTAACACGTATTACTGGATTGTGAATATTCATACATATATTGTGGCCCGTGATTACCATAATTCAGACGTAGGGTGAGTTGTGACGATGACACACGTAAATTTGTCGACGTAGAGGTCAATCACTCAATAAAGTGAGCCTCTCCATATTAGTGACGTCATTAAAGATTGTGGACTCATGATGTATTCCTATGCTGTGTCATATCGTATTGTCACCCCCCACATATAGTGGCCTGTGAGATGTCATACAGTATCACTGTTTTTGATAAAGTAGATATCATATGGGGATGTGATGACACACTCATTAGCCAGTGGCCGCCAGTGTTGATACCATCAGCTACAATGTTAGAGGGATGAAGATGTCATTTAACCGAGTGGAACGGTTATAATATGTCTATATCTTTAGCCCGAGATCTGAATGTCATGAATGCAGTGGTGTGGTGAGAGTCATCAATACCGAATGAGCATTGATGTCAATTAATTTTTGAATGGAATGGGATTTCTTGTAAAATGTTGTATGGTTTGTCATCGTACGTATTGCACACAGCTGTGATTGATCTCTTCCCAGATACTTTTGTTGTGAATGTGTCATTCGATACAGCTGGGTGTGATTGACAATCTGATAATACAGTGGGTGTGATGTAAAATATTCCTAAGGGACTGGGATTGTTCACACACAATTAGTAGGATGTTCAGGGAATACTTGTCATGAGTTCATGCAGTTTGTCATTGTCATGAATAGCAGTGAGTGTAAGGTCATCCATTAGTCATTGGATAATGATGTCATAATATTATAATGGTTGTGCATTGACTCATACCATTTATAGGGGTTATGGATTGTTCCACTATTTGTAGAAGTTTTCAATCGCTCCCCATGGCTCATTGCAGTACTGTTGATATGATGTCATTACATACTAAGTGTGGTGTGATGTGATCCAGAGACGTGTCGCAGATGATACTACCCCCCATAGTGTCGTCATTGATACAACCTGGGGTTTGATTGCCCAGATACAATGGATTCAGTGTCAGATATAGTGGGTGAATTGGCAGATATACATCGTGTTGTTTTGTGTGTGATGTCATATATAGTCTGTGGGTGACATCCACCTGAATTCACAGCTGGATGTAAATTAAGCTGAGGACTAGACAATGGTGTGAAAATCATACATACGAAGTGGATTGAAGACGCGTTAATTGTATAGTGCATAAGATCACGTCATACATCAAAACTGGGTTGTGATGGTCATAATATGTTATCATGCTTGTTCCCTCAAGTGATCACACTTTCAATCAGAATCGGTTGTGGATGAAACTAGATACACGTGGCATCACTAATGCAATGTCAACTGACTAAGTGGGTAGTACGATATCATTGAACAGTATCAGTGCCATTTGCCAGATCACACCAGACGTAATTTGTGGTGTGATCTTCAATAAATAAGGTCACACAAGGCTGCTGCTTGTGGATGCCTTATATAGTGTGTTACTGAGTGGTAATCACATATTGCTTGGTGTGTCATGTCATTACATTACCACAATGGTTGATGATATAGCATGTGAAGAGAAGACCTATTAAACGTGATGGTGTGAGATACACGACATACAGTTTCTTGCGCACTGCACTAGATCCAAGAATAGAGATGAATATGAGTGTTTTAGTAACCATTCATGGATATGATCGTTGCTCATTCACATAGTTCGATTGAAGAAATCTCCTATTAAATCAACCTGGATGGTATCGAATACATTCATCCAATTATACGTTGGATTGATGACTACGAAAAGATGACAGTTTACCGTGGAATAACACAATCTTGTCAACTGTACTTGTGTGCTGATGTCTTTAAAAATAGGTGGTTTGATGTCATACATGTGAGGATGGGTTTTCTTCTATCGTTATAATGCTAACAAAGATGCTTATACATCACTAGACCAAGTAGTTGATTTGACATTACCAATAGAGTTGGGGAAGTGACATTGTCAATACCAGTGGGCTTGTGATGAACCTCCTGTTTATCTTGGCTGACTCTTGTCGTTGTCACATAGTATACGCGTAATACTGTTGCACTGCATTACTGGATGTTGGTTCTCAATCAAGAGCCCCAAGCGTTCAGTGCGTGTCATTTATATGAGACAGTAGTAGTGATGGAGCAAAAAGCACGTGCGGTTTGATGATGTTATTACAGCTGCGCACTATAGGTCTATGTTCCACACATTGTATGTGGGTAGTGTGATGTCATACAAAAGTGGATTGTGATATCAGCGGGAGAGAGTGCTTTGTGATGACCCAAGATACACTTGGTGCCAATGTCTGATAGAGTTGAGTATGATGTCATGGAATGAACTCGTGGATGTGACATCATAAAATCTATGTGGTTTGCCTGTGATAGACAGCGGATGTGATGTCATCTATAGTGCAAAATGATGTCATACATATCGAGTGTGGTGTCATCAAACACCGAGGTTTGTGATGTACATTTATAATGGGTTATCAGGTATCAATAATTACAGTAGGATAAGAGGTCACAATTATACTGGATGTGATATTCACTACACAATATTGGCTGAGACTACCACTCACACGATTGTTGGTGTGGGCTGTGTGTGATGACACAGATACAGTGGACGTGAGGTCAGATATAGGTGGAGTGATGTCATAATAGAGTGGACGTGATGTTCAAAAGTGGGTGTGATGTAATAAAGAGTGGATGTGATGACCCATATGTATCACATATGGATTTTCATATATATAGTGGAGATGATGTCATACATCACACTGGGTTTGATGAAATTGATACATTCAGTGTGATGACAACAGATACAGTTGGGTGTGATATCAGACATAGTGGCTGTGAAGCACGCAATGGCTGATATTGTCACTAACACTGTGTTTGATGCCATATAAAGTAGATATGTTCATAAACGTAGTGTGCTGTGATGTCATCGAAACAGTCATTGTGAGAAAGTCACACATATAGATGAATGTGCTGTCACACACAGTTAGACCACATGTCATATGTAGTGCGTGTGATATCATGAGGTAGAGTGCATGTGATGTCATAACAATACATAAGGATTGTTGTCATAAAGTGTGGATATGATGTCATGTATAGTGGCATAGGATGGCATACATATGCCACCTGTGATGTCTTACATATTGGTGTGATGATCTTTTCGACAGAGTGGGTGTGATGACATATAAGCAGTGGGTGTGTGGTGCTTAGCAGCAGAGTATGGTACTACTAAAGTCAGATACAGAATTTGTGTTGTCATCTACACAGTGTGGGTGAGTTCATAAGATAGTGGATATGATGTCATAAACATAGTGGTTGCCATGGCTTACAAGCAACGATATGATGTCATTCAAGAGTGCATGTAATGTCTGCTATAGAAGTGCCTATTGTGTCCTACACGCTGTGGGTTTGATTTCATACATATATCAGTGTTTTCATACCGTCAATTCAAGTTGGTGGTGATTACAACAGATACAGTAGCTGTGTGATGTCGGATACAGTGGTCTGTGTTGTCATTCATACACCATGGAAATGTCATATACCACTGAGTATGATGTCATCAAACATAGATAGGTGTGTTGTTATAGATATCAATTGTGGCTAACTGTGATGTCACAATGTATAGTGTATGTGATGTCATATACAGTGCGTGTGATTTCATGAATAGAGTGGTGATGCGATGTCATGAATACCGTCTCGTGATGCCATAAGCCGTGGTTTTAATGTCATAAAGTGAGGGTGTTGATGTTGTGTATAGTGCCAAATGTCTTTTCCATGTATATGGCGACCTGTGATGTAATACAACGAGTGGGTGTGATGTTGTCAATACAGTCGTTGTGATGACACCGATAGATTAGTGGTTGTGATGTCACATGTGTAGGTATATGTTTGCCATCTATACTGGATATAGTTTCATAATATAGAGGTTGTGATGTCATAAGTACAGTAGTCTGAAGACTCAAGGTGTGGATGTGATGTTAATAAATAGTGCATAGGATGTCACGCATATTGTTGGTTTGATGGCATACAAATGTCGGGTGTGATATCAGTGAAGAAAAATTGTCATGACAAAGATACAGTGGGTGTGATGTCATGCCTGAAGTGGATGTGATGTCAGAAAATACTGTGGTTTGCTGTAATAGAGTATATGTGACCTCTTCTGTAGTGCAAATGATATGTCAATATGCCTAGTGTGGTGTCATCAACACAGAGTGTTGTGATGTCATACATAGTGTGTATCATGGCATAAAATATAGTGGATATGAAGTCACACGTTATACTGGATGTGATATCATACATATATTATTGGCCGTGATGATACCATCGATAGGGTGAGTGTGATGACACGTATACTAGTGGACGTGAGGTCATCAATAAAGTTGAGGTCCATAAATACCAGTGTGTCGACGTCATAAAGAGTGGATGTGATGTCCTATGCTGTGCATATGATGTCACACATATATGTGGCTGTGATGTCATACGTACACTGGTTTTGATAAAGTAGATACATTGGGTGTGATGACACACATAGAGTGGGGTGATATCATAGGGTGTAGGGGATGAGATGTCATTCACCGTGGATGTTATGTCATATATAGGAGATCTGATGTCATGAATGCAGTGGTGGTGATGTCATCAAATACTGAGCATTGATGTCATAAAATTGTGAATGTGATTTCTTGTAGAATGTGTATGGGTGTCATACGTTATGCCAAGTGTGATGACTTCCATACTTGTTGTGATGTCATCGATCATCAGATACAGCGGGTGTGACGACACTGATACAGTGGGTGTGATGTCAAATATATAATGTGGGTGTGATGTCAGGAATTAGCCTTGTAAGATATAGCCGTTGTGTCTGTGAAAGAAAGCAGTGTGTGTGATATCATATATATTGGATATCTGATGTCATAAATATACTGGATGTGATGTCATATATAGGGGTCTGATGTCATAGAGTTCATGCCATGTCATGCATACTGAATATGATGTCATACATATAGTGTGTGTGATGTGATCCAGAGAGTGGATGTGGTGTCATTGATAACACTGGGTTTGATGACCCAGATACAATGGATTCAGTGTCAGATATAGTGGGTGAATTGGCAGATATAACATCGTGTTGTCTTGTGTGTGATGTCATATATAGTGTGGGTGACATCATGAATTCAGTGGATGTAATGTGATGACTACAATGGTGTGAAATCATAAAGAGTGGATGAGACGTTATGTATAGTGCATAAGTTGTCATACATAAACTGGGTGTGTGTGTGATGTCATATATACAGTTGTCCAGAGATCATCAATAGAATGGTTGTGATGACACAGATACAGTGGATGCAATGTCAGATAGTGGGAGTGATATCATGAGTACAGTGCATTTGCTGTCATAAACAAGTAATGTGGTGTGATCTCATAAAATGTGGATTGTGATGCCTTATATAGTGTATATGATGTTATACATATAGTTGGTGTGATGTCATACATACAATCACCAAGGTTGTGATATATGATGGAAAGAGTGTGTGTGAGACACAGATACAGTTTCTGCGATGCTACACAAATAGAGTGAATATGATGTTTTATACAATGGATTGATGATGTTTGTCATACATAGTCGATGAGATCTCATAAATACAGATGGTATGATATCATCAATAACAGTGGATGTGATGACACAGATACCGTGGATACGATGTCAAATATACTGTGTGTGATGTCTTAAAAATGGTGGTTTGATGTCATAATGTGAGGATGTGATTTTCTTCTATAGTGCAATTGAGATGCTATACATATGCCCAAGTGTGAAGTCATACAAAGAGTGGGGGTGACATTGTCAATAAATACAGTGGCGTGTGATGACTCAGTTTACTGGCTGTGATGTCACATGTATAGTGTATATGTTGCCCTGCATACTGGATGTGGTTTCATAATAAATAGAGGTTGTGCTGTCATAAGAACAGTAGTGTGATTGACAAAGACAGTGGATGTGATGTTATTACAGTGCATATGATGTCACACATGTAGTGGGTGTGATGTCATACCCAAAAAGTGGATGTGATTATCAGCGGAGAGCTTGTGATGACAAAGATACACTTGGTGCAATGTCTGATAGAGTGAGTATGATGGTCATGCCTGACGTGAATGTGACATATAAAATATGTGGTTTGCTGTGATAGAGCGGATGTGATGTCATCTTATAGTGCAAATGATGTCATACATATCCGAGTGTGGTGTACATCAACACCGAGGTTTGTGATGTCATACATAATGGTGTATCATATCAAAAATATAGTGGATAGGAGGTCACACGTATACTGGATGTGATATCATACATATATTGGCTGAGATACCATCGATTGGGTGGGTGTGATGACACAGATACAGTGGACGTGAGGTCAGATATAGTGGATGACATGTACATGTCGTGAGTCCGTATAGTCGTGATGTCCATAAAAGTGGTGTGATGTCATAAAGAGTGGATGTGATGACATATGTATCACATATGATTTCATATATATAGTGGAGATGATGTCATACACAAACTGGGTTTGATGAAATTGATACATTCAGTGTGATGGCACACATACAGTGGGTGTGTGATATCAGACATAGTGGCTGTGAAGCACGCAATGGCTGTATTGTCATAACACTGTGTTTGATGCCATATAAAGTAGATATGTCATAAACGTAGTGTGTGTGATGTCATCGAAACAGTCATTGTGAGAAGTCACACATATAGTGAATGTGCTGTCACACACAGTAGACCAACATGTCATATTGTAGTGCGTGTGATGTCAATGAGGAGAGTGCATGTGCATGTCATAAAATACTAAGGATTGTTGCCATATAAAGTGTTGATATGATGTCATGTATAGTGCACAGGATGGCATACATATGCCACCCATGTGATGTCTTACATAGTTGGTGTGATTCGTTTTCGACAGAGTGGGTGTGATGACATATAGAGTGGGTGTGGTGGTTAGAGAGAAGGAGCGCATTCAAGATATGGGTAATCAAGTCAGATACAGAATTTGTTTTGTCATCTACACAGTGTGGGTGAGATCATATATAGTGGATATGATGTCATAAACACATAGTGCTTGTCATGACATGGCTCTTACAAGCACCGATATGATGTCATCAAGCGTGCATATAATGTCTTATAGAGTGCCTATAGTGTCCTACACGCTGTGGTGTGTGATTTCATACATACAGGTGTGTTTCATACCGTCAATCAAGTTGGGGTGATACACAGATACAGTAGCTGTGATGTCGGATTACAGTGGTTGTGTTGTCATTCATACACCATGTGAAATGTCATATATACTGAGTATGATGTCATAAACATAGTAGGTGTGTTGTTATAGATATTGTGGCTGTGATGTCACAAGTATAGTGTATGTGATGTCATATACAGTGCATGTGATTTCATGAATTGAGTGGGTGTGATGTCATGAATACCGTCAGGTGATGCCATAAACCGGTGGTTTTAATGTCATAAAGTGAGGATGTGATGATGTGTATAGTGCCACGTCGCCATATATATGGCGACTGTGATGAATGCTAATACAACGAAGTTAGGTGTGGTGTGATGTTGTCAATACAGTCGTTGTGATGACACAGCATTAGTGGTTGTGATGTCACATGTGATAGGGTATATGTTTCCATCTATACTGGATATAAGTTTCATAGTATAGAGGTTGTGATGTCATAAGTACAGTAGTCTGAAGACTCAAGGTGTGGATGTGATGTTATAAATAGTGCATATGGATGTCACGCGCATATTGTTGGTTTGATGGTCATACAAATGTGGGTGTGATATCAGTGAAGAAATTGTCATGACAAAGATACAGTGGGTTGTGATGTCATGCACTGAAGTGGATGTGATGTCAAAAATACTGTGGTTTTGCTGTAATGGAGTATATGTGACCTACTTCTGTAGTGCAATGATATTACAATATGCCCATTAGTGTAGGTGTCATCAACACACAGAGTGTTGTGATGTCATACATAGTGTGTATCATGGCATAAATATAGTGGTAGATATATGAAGTCACACGTATACTGGATGTGATATCATACATATATTGGCCGTGATACATCGATAGGGGTGAGTGTTCTGATAGACACGTATATAGTCGACGACGTCGTGAGGTCATCAATAACGTGGTTGTGACAGTCTTAAAGAGTGGAGTTGTGATGTCCTATGCTGTGCATATGATGTCACACATATAGTGGCCTGTTGATGTCATACGTACACTGTTTTTTGATAAAGTAGATACATTGGGTGTGATGAACACACATAGAGTGGCCGGTGAGTGGCTGTGATACCATAGATGTAGGGGATGAGATGTCATTAACCGTGGACGTTATGTCATATATAGGAGATCTGATGTCATGGAAATGCAAAGTGGTGCGTGATGTCATCAATACTGAGCATTGATGTCATAATTTTTGAATGGGATTTCTTGTTAAATGTGTATTGGTGTCACATACGTATGCCAAGTGTGATGACTTCCATACTTGTTGTGATGTCATCGATACAGCGGGTGTGATGACACTGATACAGTGGGTGTGATGTCAAATATAGTGGCTATCTGTGTGATGTCAGGAATAGCCGTTGTGTTGTCCTGAAAGCAGTGTGTGTGGTATCATATATATTGGATATGATGTCATAAAAAATATACTGGATGTGATGTCATATATATAGGGGTTCTGATGTCATAGAGTTCATGCCATGTCTCATGTCATGCATACTGAATATGATGTCATACACATATAGTGTGTGTGATGTGATCCAAGAGAGTGAGATGTGGTGTCATTGATACACTGGGGATTTGATGACCCAGATACAATGGATTCAGTGTCAGATATAGTGGTTGAATTGGCAGATATAAACATCGTGTTTGTCTTGTGTGTGATGTCATATATAGTGTGGGTGACATCATGAATTCAGTGGATGTAATGTGATGACTACAATGGTGTGAAATCATAAAGAGTGGATGAGACGTTATGTATAGTTGCATAAGTTGTCATACATAAACTGGGCCTGTGATGTCAATATTATACAGTTGTCCAGAGATCATCAATAGAATGGTTGTGATGACACAGATACAGTGGATGCAATGTCATCGATAGTGGGAGTTGATATCATGAGTACAGTGCATTTGCCGTCAAAAAAGTAATGTGGGTGTGATCACATAAAATGTGGTGTGATGCCTCTTATTATAGTGTATATATGTGAGGTAAAACATATAGTTGGTGTGATGTCCCATACATACCAAGGTTGTGATATGCATGGAAAGAGAAGTGTGAGTGTGAGATACAGGGATACAGTTTCTGCAGATGCTACAAATAGAGTGAATATGATGTTTTATACAATGGATATGATGTTGTCATACATAGTCGATGAGATCTCTAAAATACAGATGGTATGATATTCATCAATACGTTGGATGTGATGACACAGATACCGTGGATACAATGTCAACTATTACTGTGTGTGTGATGTCTTAAAATGGTGGTTTTGATGTCATAATGTGAGGATGGGTTTTCTTCTATCGTGCAACAGATGCTATACATTATGCCAAGTGTGTGAAGACATACAAAGATGTGGGGGTTAGACATTGTGGGTGACATTGTCAAAGTTAATACAAGTGGGGTGTGATGACTCAGTTTATGGCTGTGATGTCACATGTATAGTGTATATGTTGCCCTTGCATACTGGTTAGGATGGTGGTTTCATAAAGGGTAGAGTTGTGCTGTCATAAGAAACAGTAGTGTGATGACAAAAGCAGTGGTTGTGATGTTTATTACAGTGCATATGAACTGTCACACATGTAGTGGGTGTGATGTCATATACAAAAGTGGATGTGATATCAGCGGAATGAGAGCTTGTGATGACCAAGATACACTTGGTGCAATGTCTTGTCTGATTAGAGCATGAGTATGATGTCTATAAGCTCTGACGTGGATGATGTAGACATCATAAACATTATGTGGTTTGTTCTGTGATAGAGCGGACATGATGTGGATGTCATCTATAGTGCAAATGATGTGTCATACATATCCGAGTGTGGTGTCTTCAACACCGAGGTTTGTGATGTCATATATAGTGGGTATCATATCAAAAATACAGTGGATAAGAGGTCACACGTATACTGGATGTGATATCATACAAATATTGGCTGAGATATTTTTTTTACCATCGATTGGGTGGGATGTGATGACACAGATACAGTGGACGTGAGGTCAAGATATAGTGGAGTGATGTCATATAGAGTGGTTCGTGATGTTAAAAAGTGGTGTGATGTCATAAAGAGTGGATGATGATGACATATGTATCACATATGATTTCATATATATAGTGGAGATGATGTCATACCACAAAACTGGGTTTGATGAAATTGATACATTCAGTGTGATGGCACATCGCATACGTGGGTGTTGATATCAGACATAGTGGCTGTGAAATAAGCACGCAATGGCTGTATTGTCATAACACACTTGTGTTTGATGCCATATAAAGTACGTATATGTCATAAACGTAGTGTGTGTGATGTCAGATCGAAAAACAGTCATTGTGGGAGAAGAACGTCACCAAAGCATATAGTTGAATGTGCCTGTCACACACAAGTAGACCACATGTCATATGTAGTGACTTGTGCGTGTTGATGTATGTCATGAGGAGAGTGCTCTGTGATGTCATATAATACTAAGGATTGTTGCCATAAATTGTTGATATGATGTCATGTTAGAGTGCTACAGGGATGGCATACATATGCCACCTGTGATGTTTCTTACATTGTTGGTGTGATGTTTTTCGACCAGTACCCGTGGGTTTGTGATGACATATAGAGTGTAGCGTGTGGGTGGTTAGTAGAGAGAATGGGTATCATTAGTCAGATACAGAATTTGTGTTTTGAGCCTCATCTACAACAAGTGTGGGTGAGATCATACTATATGTGGATATGATGTCCTCATAAACATCGTGCTTGTCATGGCTTAAAGCACCGATATGATGTCATCAAGAGTCGTGCATATAATGTCTTATAGAGTGCCTTGTAGTGTCCTACATGCTGGTGGGTGTGAATTTCATACATACAGAGTGTTTCATACCGTTCAATCAAGTTGGGGTGTGATTACACAGATACACGTAGCTGTGATGTCGGATACTCAGTGGTTGTGTTGTCATTCTTACACATGTGAAATGTCATGCTCATATAACTGAGTATGATGTCATAAATACATCGTCAGCAATGTGTGTTGTTTATAGATATTTTGTGGCGCTGTGAGATTGTCACAAGTATAGTGTATGTGTGTGTCATATAACCAGTGCATGCTGTGATTTCATGAAAATTGACCAGTGGGTGTGATGTCACATGAATACCGTCAGGTGCCATGCCATAAATAGCCGGTGGGCTGGTTTGTTAATGTCATAAAGTGAGGATGTGGATGATCCTGTGATATAGTGCCACGTCGCCATATATATGGCGACTGTGATGTAATACAACGACGTGTGGCGTGTTTGATGTTGTCAATACAGTCGTTGTGATGACACTTGATTAGTGGTTGTGATGTCACATGTGTGGTAGGGTATATGTTTTGCCTTCATCTATACTGGATATAGTTTTCATATATAGAGGTTGTGATGTCATAGTACAGTAGTCTGAAGACTCAAGGTCGTGATGTGATGTTATAAATAGTGCACAGGATGTCACGCATATTGTTGGTTTGATGGCATACAAAATGTGGGCCCCAACTAGGTCTGATAGTCAGTGAAGAAATTGTCATGACAAGACTTACTGTGGGGTGATGTCATGCCCGCTGAAGTGGGATGTGATGTTGTCAGAGAATACTGTGGTTTGCTGTAATAGAGTATATGTGACCCTGCATCTGTAGTGCAAATGGATTTACAATCGCCTAGTGTGGTGTCATCAAACACAGAGTGTTTGTGATGTCATACATAGTGAAGTGTGTATCATGGCATAAATATAGTGGATATGAAGTCACACGTATACTGGATGTGATATCATACATATATTGGCCGTGATACCATCGATTAGGGTGAGTGTGATGACACGTATATAGTCGACGTAGAGGTCATCAATATAAGTGGTGTAGTGTGACGTCATAATAAAGAGTGGGATGTGATGTCCCTATGCACGTGCATATGGGGGGAATTGTCACACATATAGTGGCTGTGATGTCATAATATAATACGTACACTGTTTTGATAAAGTAGATACATTAGGGTGTGATGACACACCATAGAGTGGCAGCGGTGATACCATAGATTGTTGGGGATGAGATGTCATTAACCGTGGACCGTTATGTCATATATAGGAGATCTGATGTCATGAATGCAGTGTTGGTGATGTCGCATCAATACGGAGCATTGATGTCATAATTGGATTGAATGGGATTTCTTGTTATAAATTGTGTTTGGTGTACAAAACGTATGCCAAGTGTGATGACTTCCATACGTTGGTTGTAGATGTCATCGGTATACAGCGGGTGTGTTGACACCGGATTACACGTGGGCGTGTGATGTCAAATCTAGTGGGTGTGATGTCAAGGAATAGCCGTTGTGGTTTGTCATGTAAAGCAGTGTGTGTCCGGTATATCATATATATTGGATATGATGTCATAAATTGTACTGGATGTGATGTCATATATATAGGGGTTTCTATGTCATAGAGTTCATGCCATGTCATGCATACTGAATATGATGTCATACATATAGTGTGTGTGAAGTGTGATCCCAGAGAGTGGATGTGGTGTCATTTGATCACACTGGGTTTGATGACCCAGATACAATGGATTCAGTGTCAGATATCGTGGGGCGTGAATTGGCCAGATTGTAAGATCTAACATCGTGTTGTCTTGTGTGTGATGTCATATATAGTGTGCGGTGACTACTTATTGAATTTAGTGGATGTAATGTGATGGACTACCTTATGGTCCAATGGTGTGAAATCATAAAGACGTCGGTTGTGACGTGATGTTTTAAGTGCATAAGGTTGTCATACACTAAACTGGGTGGTGATGTTGGGACATTATATAAAGTTGAACTCCAGAGTGGAGGCGATCGAGGACGTGAACTCGCAATCTGCAATAGAATGGTTGTCCGATTGACAAGAGATACTGACAGTGGACTGCACAATGTCAGTTCAGTGGGACGTGATTTTCATCGCGTACCTACAGTCTGCATTTGCCTCGTAACAATAAGTAATGTGGTGGTCGATCACATTTAAATGATGAGATGTGTTGCACTTATATACGTGTATACTGATGGTAAATTCATACTAGTTGGTGTGATGTCTCCTTGACATTTACCACAATGATTGTGATATGATGGTAGACAAGAGGTCGTGTCGTACTGAGATACAGATAACAGTTTCTGCACGATGCTACAATAGAGTGAATATGATGTTTTATTACAATGGATATATGATGTTGTCATACATAGTCGATGACGATCTCATAAAATACAGATGGTATGATTATCATCAATACGTTGGATGTGATGTCACAGATACCGTGGATACAATGTCAACTATTACTGTGTGTGATTTGTTACTTAAAAATGGTGGTTTGATGTCATAATGTCACGAGGATGGGGTTTTCTTTCTATCAGTGCAAACAGATGCTATATACATATGCCAAGGTGAAGTCATACAAACAGAGTGGCGGTGGACATTGTCAATACAGTGGGTGCGATGACTCAGTTTTCCTGGTCTGTGATGTCACATGTACTAGTGTTATATGTTTGCCCTGGCATCCTGGATGTGGGTTTTCATAAATAGAGGGTTGTGCTGTCATAAGAACAGTTAGTGTGATGACCACCCCAAAAAAAAGCAGTGGGAGATCGTGATGTTTATTACAGTGCATATGATTGTTCAAACATGTAGTGGGTGTGAATGTCATTACAATAAGTGGATGTGATATCAGCCGTGATAGAGCTTGTGATGACCCAAGCATACACTTGGTGCAATGTCTGATAGACGTGGGTATGATGTTCATGCCTGACCAGTGTGATGTGACATCATAAATATATGTGGTTGTTGGGCTGTGATACGAGCGGATGTGAATTGTCATCTATATTGTGCAAATGATGTCATAACCCAACTCCCCACCACCCCATCCCCCAGTCCCCTGCACAGCAAAATGATGTCATACATATACGAGTGTGGTGTCATCGAACACCGAGGTATTGTTGATGTCATAACATAGATGGGTAATTCTATGTCAAAAATACTAGTGGATAAGAGGTGACACAACGTATACTTGGATGTGATAGTCATGACAAATATTGGCTGAGATACCATCGATTGGGTGTGAGTGTGATGACACAGATTACAGTGGACGTGAGGTCAGATGATAAGTGGGAGTGATGTCATATAGAGTGGTCGTGATGTTAAAAGTGTGTTGATGTCATTAACAGAGTGCGATGTTCGACTGACATATGTATCACTTATGATTATTATATATATTAGTGGTAAGACGATGTCAATACACAAAACTAGGGTTTGATGAAAATTCGATAACATTCCACGTGTGTTGGCACAGGTTACACGTTGGGACTAGTGATATCAGACATAGTGGCCTGTGAAGCAACGCAATGGCTGTATTGTCATACACTGTGTTTGTTTGATGCCGATAGTAAAGTAGATATGTCATAAACGTTAGTGTGGTGACTGATGTCATCGAAACAGTCTTTCATTGTGAGAAACCAGTCAACAACATATAGGAAAGTGCTGTCTCTACTAGAGTAGACTACACATGTCATATGTAGTGCGTCCTGTGATGTCATAGAGGACAGAGTGCATGTGGCAAGCTTTTGTCTGTAGATGGATCTATAGGATATTACCTGAAGGTTGGATATGATGTTGCCATAAAGGGTTGCTATTGATGTATGCGTTATAGTTGCACAGTGATGGTGTATGACTATACGGTCACCGTTGATGTCTTAACATTGTCAGAGGTGTGCTGTTTATTTTTTTGACAGAGTGTGGAGTGTGTTATGATCATATAGAGGTGGGGGTGGGTGGTAAGAGAGAATGGTAGGCTATTCAATGTCAGATACAGAATTTGTTTTGTCATCTTACACAGGTGTGGGCTAGAAGTCATACTATAAGTGGAATGATGTCATTAAACTTAGTTGCTTGTCATGGCTTTACAAGCACCGAGATGATGTCATCAAGCGTGGCAATAATGTCTTATAGAGTGCTATAGTGTCCTACACGCTGTGGGTGTGATTTCATACATACAGGGGGTGTTTCATACCGTCAATCAAGTATGGTGATTACAAGATCACAGTAGTGTGATGTCGGATACAGTGGTTGCGTTGTCATTCATCACCATGTGAAATGTCCATATATACTGGTATGATGTCATAAACATATAGGTGTGTGTTATATATATTGTGGCTGTGATGTCACAAGTATAGTGTATGTGATGTCATATACAGTGCATGTGATTTCATGAATTGAATGTGGGTGATGATATGTCATGAATACGCAGGTGATGCCATAAACGGTGGTTTTTTGTCATAAAGTGGAGGATGTGATGATCGTGGATAGTGCCAAGTTGCCAATTATAATAGGCGAGTGTGATTGTAATACAATTCGAGTGAGGGTGTGATGACTTTGTCAATATCAGTCAGTCGTTGTGATGACACATGATTAGAGATTTGTGATATAGAGTCACATGGATGTAGTGTTATATGTTGCCTAGAAATCTATAAAGGATGTTGAGTTACATTCTTTATAGAAGTTGTGTATTTCATAAAGTAGAGTAGTCTGAAGACTCACAGGTGTGGATCGTGATGTGCAATGCGTTATAGTGTGATAGAAATGTGTTAATATGTATGTCAGGGATATAGGTTTGGCTTACGATGTCCATTACAGAAAATGTGGTCTGTGATATAGAGTGTGAAGGAACTGTGTCATGACTCAAAGAATACAGTGGTAGTGTGATGTTCATGACTGATATAGTTTGGGGGAGGGAGAATGTGATGTCAAAAAGATTACTGTGGTTTGCTTGTAATAGAGTATATGTGACGTCTCTCTGTGGCATGCGCACATTGATGTCAATCACATTATGCCTAGTGTGGGTTATTCTTCAACACACCAGTGTTGTTGATGTCATTCATACGATGTGCTATCATGAGGCATAGAAAATATTGTGGATATGAAAGTCACACGTATACTGGTGTGATATCATACATATATTGGCCGTGATACCATCGATAGGGTGAGTGTGATGACAGTATTAGTCGACGTGAGGTCATCTAATAAAGTGGTGTGGACGTCATAAAGAGTGGATGTGATGTCCTTGCTGTGCATATGATGTCACACTTATAGATGGCTGTGATGTCATACGTACACTGTTTTTGATAAAGTAGATACATTGGGTGTGATGTCACACATAGAGTGGCGGTGATACCATAGAGTAGGGGACTGAGATGTCATTAACGTGGACGTTATGTCATATATAGGAGATCTGATGTCATGAAGCTCAGTGGTGGTGGGATGTCATCAATATGGCATTGATGTCATTTAATTTTTGATGGGATTTCTTGTAACATGTGTATGTTGTCATACGTATGCAAGTGTGATGACTTCCATATTGTTGTGCATGTCATCGATACAGCGGTGTGATGACACTGATACAGTGGGTTGTGATGCAAATATGTTGGGGGTGTGATGTCAGGAATTGCCGTTGTGTTGTCATGAATGCAGTGTGTGTGGTCTCATTAAATATTGGATATGTTGTCATAAATTATATACTGGATGGGATGTCATATATAATAGGGGTCTGATG
>JAJLRB010004842.1:0-18446 GCA_020976825.1 Odocoileus hemionus | reverse complement strand
AAACTCCAATTGACCAGATCTAAAATAAATCTGATAGCTTCTATGTTTTGTAATCTAATTATACTTAGCGTACCACTCAAGATTTCTAATTTCTGTTTATTTTACCCTTAGCCAGTTTATGACCTCTTCAGATATAAATTTACATCACAGATTAAGCTTTCTAAGGTGCAACGTTCTATTTCTCCCTGAAAGATGTCATATTTTTTTTATTTGAAAAACTGGCAACACAGTCTCTGTATATATAAAATAATAGCACTTAGCAATAGTAATGGAAAAAATGGGCATTCTCATTACTATACCCACAGACATGATAAATTGGTACAAACACTTCAAAGGGTGATTTGGCGATATATTGTAAGAGGCCTTAAATATTCTATTCATTATCTCAATATAATTGGTTAATAAAAATTAAATGCCTAATCAAGTACCTAACACATCTCATTAATTTAGCACATGTCCAAAACAAGCTTGCCCTTCTCAAACTTAGCCTTCCCCAATGGTCACCATTCTAGAAAGTTGCTTCTACTTATCCAGTTGTTTTACCGTTGGCCACTCCCCTTTCCCATTCTCTGTGTTATTCAAAATCAAGTGTTGTTTAATCTATATCTGTCATTTCTACTGTCTAGTCAGAGAGATATTTTAGTAATATTATGTTATTCTTAGATTTTAACAACTCAGTTATTTTTTAGAGAAAGTTATTTAATCACTCATGGATTTTATGAAATACACGGGTTATAAGGAACATTTTACCTAGTCCCTGTTTCACAGTAATATCACTGGTCTTTGGCAACTCTGAGAAAATAAGATGACAGAGATCTTAGATCTGGGAAGATGTTAAATACCAGCTAGTCTAATTTTCATGTTTCATAAATGAAAAAATACACTCCTGAATATCTCAAAATGATTCTTCCTCAAGTTATGCAGTACTAAAGATAGATTTAGAATCCATATTTTGGGATGTTGTTCATATTTGAATTCATTTTATTTTCTGCTTTAAACTAGGACAATCGATTTTAATGTATTGTGTAGTTTCAGTTTTATTATAAAATATATCATTTTAATGTAAAAATCGAGGTATAGAACAGTGGATTTTTTCTGTTCTTTTCTCCTGAACTAAATCCCATGTACTTTATTCAATACATATGCAAGGATGAATTCTGCCTCTGTCATGTAATGACTGTGACCTAGAGTACATTACTCATCCAACCTTCACTTTTATTTTTTACTATACCTATGTAATAATTATAATCCACTTCAAGGTTGTAATGAGCATTAAGCAAAATTTGACATTTTTCATACATTGTATAATATTTGGTGTGGAAAACATGCTTTAAAAGATGAGCTATCTTGTTACCTTATTGTCATTCCTGTAATGGTAAATGGGCTGGCATAAAGTATTTTCACTGAGCAGCTAGTTTGAAAATTGCTTCTATAACAAAGCTGTATTTGCAATTCTATTTAGTGGAGTATTAGAAAATTTTTAATAAAATATATTTACAATTTCAATGTAATTGCAATGAAAATTCTTCTGAAAGAACATCTAATTATAGAACTAATTACTAAAAAAAAGTTTGGAGAAAAAATGTCTAAAGATATAGAATAAGGAAATTCTCTAGCAGAATTTCTCTGGGGGGAATTCTGTTAGGGGAAGCATGATCTGGCCTGTACCTGAGAAGAGGTTCTCCTATCATATCTTGTCTAGCTTTTATGAAATTAGTAACTAACTTGAGGGAAAAAAAAGATTCATACAAACAAGCTTACATTGTATTCACATTAATTTTTGACTCTGAAGTTTTTCTTTCTGGCTTGGAAATCTCTCTATCTGCTGTTGACTGCACAATTGTTTAGTTGATATAATATGTTTTTAAATTATATAACTGACATACAATATAAAAGATAATTATCAACTTTTGCCATCTAAATTTGGTATCAATTATTTTCTACCTATTTTTTTGCCTCTGTTGCTATGAGCACCATAGGAAATACATATTATCCACAGTAGTTTCTAGGTAAATAAAAATGCTACTTTGACATGGGAATGCATTGATTAACAAAGTAAGTGTGGCAACTATTCTGCCACACATGAGATGGTTAAGAATAATTTAATTATTACTCAATGATCAGTTGCTTTTTTTCCAAGACCATAAAATCTAGTTGGCAGAATTTTCTTGCAGATATATTATGTTGAACTATATTCATACATTTAATTCTTGTTATATACCCAGAATATATGAAGTTATATACTCTGTCAAAAGCTGTAGTAATCAAAACTTTATTTCATCCTTCACATTTTTCCCTTATAAGAATCTAGATAATTGCTTTGAAATTTTCTTAATATTTGATAAAGAAATTAATCAATGAAGATAGTTAAACTATTTTTTATCTTTCTTTTGTTCTACATTTTATTTTTCTACATTTGATCCAAGTGCATTTTTGCATTTGTTTGAGTCACAAGAATATTATACTTAGTTTTTTACTATTTTCATTTTATAACTCAAGTGAATACACATTTAATTAATAATAATATTGCTATTTTATGTCAATTACTTTTATAAAAATAATGTGCATCTCCATTATGTAATTTGTGTTAATAATTCAATAACTTGAAAAATAAACACATTCTTGCTTTTCCCCATTCTCTTTGTGCTTTTAAATAAATTTGCTTTCGTTGACCTATTTTTTTTTTTCTTTTTACATTTATATTGTCTTATGACTCAATTGTGGAGATGGAAATGGTAACCCACTCCAGTATTCGAGCCTGGGAAATCGAAGGGACAGAGGAGCCTGGTGGGCTACAGTCCATGGGGACTGCAAAGAGTCAGACATGACTTACAGACTAAACAGCAACATTATGACTTAATTGACTTCATCCTCTTCTTCCAGTAGTTTTTCCTAACGCAACATGAGGCTGTCTACAGCTAATGGATAAACGCGAAAGATTAGGATTCAAGGAAGGGAAGAGCAGATACTGTTATGAGGGAAAGCAAGGGTAGAAGACAGATCCTCATTTCTATGGAAATGAAGTGCTGGAAGAACTTTTCCTCCCTGCTGTTTCGGGATGAATGTTGGATTCATGGCAGTAACGCAGCAGAGGTCTGTTAAGAGACTCCGGGATTTTGGCTGGTGCCTTCTTTATGCTTAGCCGCACAGCTGGTGCAGGTGCATTTTCAGCCATAATAACTAATAACATTCCCGGTGGAAACATTCAGCTGCAGTAAAACAGACAGAAATCTATTATAAATGTGACTGCAATGTCAATGTTTACAGAAGGAGGTCAAATAACAGAATTCTATTTGGTAAATGTCAGTACTGTATGAGTAGAAAGTATTCACAATATTTGCATTCTTATTAGATTGATACGTGCAAAAGTCATATATATTTCATGCATTTATCCATTTTTAACTTCCATTTTTCCTCTCCCATCAGAAATTACTTTTCTTGCCAATTCTCTGAGTCTCAAAGTTTCTTATGTTGCTTATGTACTTTCCAGCATTTGAGGTTATATGGTAGCCACTGGGCTTGTATAACATTCAGAACAACTGTAAATTATTGTGATATCCTGTATGCTTACACTCAGATGTGAATCCTAGAACTAAAAGCTTTTTTATTTTTTGGTGGCTTAAAACAATACAAGCTTATTTTTTATAGTTCTAAAGGGAAGAAATGAAAGAAAAAAAGTGTTACTAAAGGTAAAGCAAGATGTCAGCTGAATCAGTTGTCTGGGGCCCCTCAGGGTTGAATCTGTCCTTGACTGTTTTACTTCTAGAGGCCACTGGTATTCCTTGGTTCCTGGCTGCATCATCCTAAAAGCTTTTCTAGTGTGCATCTACTCAAAGGCATATGTGAATCTTGACATGGTCACCTTAAATTAACCCTTTATATCTCCCAATGACTCATTCATTTTACATAGACATCATCATAGTGAGACAAATCAGATTAACTGTAAGTGATCTAAACTAATTTTTTTTTAAAGCACAGGCAAAATGCAAAAAAACCATTTGATTTATTTTGAGGACTACATAAGTACTTAGAAATATTTTTTAAGAAAATATATACAAGTGATATTTGTTTTGGTACCTATGTTTAAAAGGTATGCTTATATAAAACCAGAACTTGACAGAGAATGTGAAATATTATGTTATTAGTATTTTTGGTTATCAGTTTAGTCATTGTTTTCTGTGAAAAGAATCAGATAGTTTTCTTTTCTAGGTCATAGAAATGGAATTAACACTTCACTGGAGTACTCATACTATCAATATTCCTTGTGTAAGTATTGAATAGCATTTAGTTGGAGGGGAGAGTGTAGGGGTCATAGTCTTTTGTTCTCTAGATGTTAGTTCACTAAGGAAAAAAGTATAATCCTAGAAATAGGTTGTCTGAAATTTTATTTCTTTATTTATTCATTCTTTGGTTTTTTTTTTTTTTTTTTTTTTTTTTGGCTGCATTGCACAGCTCATGGGATCGTAGTTCCCCTGAAATTCTAGAAAATTAAATTTAAGAAAGCAGATGCTGATTCCAGATGTGCTTCATCCTTTTAATCTGATTCTATGTGAGAAATATGTTGCAGGTTTCACTGAAGAACACTCTTATCTGTATTTTGTAAGTGCAGTTTCACTCAGGAAATTTAAGGAGACTTCACTGGTCAACAAGATTTTAGAGTCTCTAATGAATCTTGTTGAAAATTATTAACTCTGCTACCTGGATTCCAAGACATCCTTCTCAATTAAATAAATGATCTCTCAGAGTAATGATGTACTAGCCTGGGGAATTAGAAAAGCACCTGATTACTTTTGGTAATTAGAGTGAAGCAAAAAATGATGGAAAATGCTCAGTGAGAAGACAAAGGGAAATACAGAAGGTTAAAGAACAACTTGTCAATAGTAATAACTTACATGATGTATATTCAAAGACAAACTGCTCTGCCAGGTTAGCATGATAGAATTTGAATCAACATGACTAAAGTTCAGTTCCCCAGGATTTGATGGATGACCACAAGAAAAACTCTAGCAAAAGATGTCTCCTTGGACACATGAATAGAATGTTAGTTACATACTTGATCTGCTTTGAAGGCATCAAAAAAGGACTCTAAAGTCATATATGAGGCATTACTAAAAACTTCACTGTTTGACATATACTTTTTTGGTGTTCAGTAACTCAGTCATGCCTTACTGTTTTTGACCCCACAGACTGCAGCACACCAGGCTTCCGTATCCATCACCAACACCTGGAGCTTGCTCAAACTCATGTTCATTGAGTTGGTGATGCCATCCAAACATCTCCTCCTTTGTTGTCCCCTTCTCCTCCTGCCGTCTATCTTTCTCAGCATCAGTGTCTTTTCTAATGAGTTAGTTCATCATGTCAAGTGGCCAAAGTATTGACAAAATATGGTCCACTGGGGAAGAGAATGGCAAACCACTTCAGCATTCTTGCCTTGAGAACCCCATGAACACTATGAAAAGGCATAAAGATATGACACTGAAAGATGAACTCTCCAGGTCAGTAGGTGCCCAATATGCTACTGGAAAAGAGCAGAGACACAGCTCTAGAAGGAATGAAGAGGCTGAACCAAAGCAGAAACAGTGCCCAGCTGTGTATATGACTGGTGATGGAAGTAAAACCTGATGCTGTGAAGAACAGTATTTCATAGGAACCTGGGATATTAGGTAAGTCCATGAATCACGGTAAATTGGAAGTGGTCAAACAGCAGAAGGTAAGGGTGAAGATTGACATTTCAGGAATCAGCGAATTAAAATGGACTGGAATGAATGAATTTAATTCAGAAGACAATTATATCTACAAGTATGGGCAAGAATCCCTTAGAAGAAATGGAGTAGCCCTTGTAATCAAATAAAGAGTCTGAAGTGCAGTACTTGGGTACAATCTCAAAATGAATGACAGAGTGATCTCTGTTCATTTCCAAGACAACCTATTCAATATCACAGTAATCCAAGTCTATGCCTAAACCACTAATGCCAAAGAAGCTGAAGCTGAATGGTTCTATGAAGACCTACAAGACCTTCTAGAATTAACACCAAAAAATCCTGTCCTTTTCATTGTAGGGGACTGGAATGCAAAAGTAGAAAGTCAAGAGATACCTGGAGTAATAGGCAAGGTTGGCCTTGGAATATAAAATGAAGCAGAGCAAAGGCTAACAGAGTTTTGCAAAGAGAAAGCATTGGTCATTGCCAACACTCTCTTCCAACAACACAAGAGACAACGCTACACGTGGACATCACCAGATGGCAAATACCAAAATCAAATTTATTACAGTCTTTGCAACTGACAGTAGAGAAGCTCAATACAGTCAGCAAAAACAGGACTGGGAGCTGACTGTGGCTCAGATAACTCCCTATTGCAAAAATCAGACTTAAATTGAAGAAAGTAGGGAAAACCACTAGATCATTCAGGTGTGACCTAAATCAAATCCCTCATATTATACAGTGGAAGTGACAAATAGATTCAAGGAATTAGATCTGATATACAGAGTTACTGAAGAACTACAGGCAGAGATTCCTGACATTGTACAGCATGCGATGATCAAAGCCGTCTCCAAGAAAATGAAATGCCAAAAGGCAAAATGGCTGTCTGAGGAGGCCTTAAAAATAGTGGAGAGAAAAGAAGAGAAGTTAAGGCAAAGGAGAAAAGGAAGACACACCCATCTGAATGCAGAGTAGAAATGAGGGTTAAGAAAGTCCTCCTAAGTGATCAATGCTAAGAAATAGAGGAAAACAATTTCTTGAAGAAATCTCTAGTCTTTCCCATTCTATTGCTTCCCTTTATTTCTTAACATTGATCACATCATGCAAAGATGGCATGAAAAAAGACAGAAATGGTATGGACATAACTGAAGCATAAGATACTAAGAAGAGGTGGCAAGAATACACAGAAGAACTATTCAAAAAATATCTTCATGGCCCAGATAATCATGATGGTGTGATCACTCACCTAGAGCCACACATCTTGGAGTGTGACGTCAAGTGAGCCTTAGGAAGCAACATTATGAACAAAGCTAGTGGAGGTGATGGAATTCCAGCTAAGCTATTTCAAATCTTAAAAGATGAAGCTGTGAAAGTGCCGCACTCAAGATGCCAGCAAAAATGGAAAGCTCAGCAGTGGCTACAGGACTGGAAAAGGTCAGTTTTCATTCCAATCCCAAAGAAAGACAATACCAAAGAATGTTCAAACCACCACACAGTTGCACTCATTTCACATGTTAGCAAAGTAATGCTCAAAATTCTCTAAACCAGTCTTCAGCAGTACATGAACTAGGAACTTCCATATGTTTAAGCTGGATTTAGAAAAGTTTCAGTGGTATTGGGGAAATAACAAAATCAGCAATATATTTTAGAGTAAGTCAGGAAAGTATCTTGTTATATTTATGTATATTGAAAATATCCATATTTTTCTATTTCTATTTTCAAAATATTTATTAAAGCTGAATATATACACATGTTATGAACCAACAATTATTTTCTTGGTATACATTCAATATAAATTTATGTATATGGATATACATCATCTAAGGTCATATGCCAAAGTGTTTATAGAAGCACTATTCTTTTTTTTTCCCCAAACTAAAAATAATGTCAAAATGTTCATCAACATTTAATTAGATTAATATGATGTGACATTGATGCGTGGGCAATTTATAACTAAAAGCAATGATATGAATGAATTTCACAAACAAATGTTGTATAAAAGGCTTCATATATAAAAGAGTTTAAACAATGTATTTCCATTTTTATAAGGTACAAAACTTGTTGAAACTAATCTACACTGTTAAAAGTCAGGATAATTGTTACTGTGGAAGTGTGAATTTGTAACAAAAAATAGAATGAGGGAACTTCTGGTATGATGGCAATTTTCTGTCTATCAATCTGGGTTCTGACTTCCAAGATGTGTCCAACTGGTGAGAATTCAGCAGTTGTAAACATCTTTAATATATGTTCAGGAAAACTATTTTCATCACATTTTATTTTAAAGTGTTTGCTTCATGCTCACCTTGGTGGGGGGTGGGGGGGCTTCCCTGGTGGCTCAGCTAGTAAAGAATATGCCTGCAATGCCAGAGACCTGAGTTCCATCCCTGGATTGGGAAGATCTCCTGGAGAAGGGAACATCTACCCATTCCAGTATTCTGGCCTGGAGAATTTCATCGACTGCATAGGCCATGGAGTCCCAAAGAGTCGAACATGACTGAATGACTTTCACTTTCACTTTCACCTTGCAGGAAGCACTGGACCAGTTGGGGATGACATTAATATGAGGAAATGTTCTTACTCTTAAGAATTTTTAAGTGTAATGGAAGAGATTGTTGTGAAAGCAAGAGAATACCAAACCAGAAAGTTACAGGAGCAATGGTAAGTGTATTTGGAAAGATTTAAGCATCAGAAGAGAAGATATAAACTCTTGGGTGGGGGGGGGTAAATCAAGGAAACAAGTGCCAGAAAGATAAGAAAGTTTTAACAGAATTTGTACTCTCCATCCCCATCTCTATGCCAGGGAATCAGAAATGAAGAGAAGAAGAAAGATGCAATATGAACTAGAGGAGAAAGGGAGGATCAAATGAAAGATTTTGTTTTATTTTACAGTAGGAGTGCATGTTGATAAATATTGAAAAAGGAATAGCTTTTTATAAAGAGGTGATGCTTGAAATGTAAACAGAAGTTGCAGTTACTGATGGAACAAGGTAACAGTGGGGATAAGGAAAAAAGAAAATGAAGGTATGAATACAGGTGGAAGAATCAGCCCTGAAGAAAAGACAGATATCTTACCTTATATCTGTAGGACTTTTCTGAAATATGCTGGATGAGCAATGTGGGGTTGGGTCAAGGGATCTACTCCATGGCTATGTGCAGCTCTCTTTGGTAACCTGGATCCTTCTTGTTCTCCACATTTAGAAACTATTCTATGAGGCTGTGTTGAACTGGGGAAGACCAAGACCTGGAATGCTAGAGCTTCCACAGTGTACGTGAATATATGCCTCAGGGACTGCCTAATCTAAATTAGACCTATAAAAAATATACACCTATGGGATTTGGTGATTAATCAATTTAATCGATGAAAATAATCAGAACTCTAATTTATACCATAGAACAAATTACTTCTATGAAACTTACAGGTTAGAAATTCAGAGCCAAGAAAATATTTTTCTCTTTTGATGCAAATATTCATAGACTAGTTTGAAATTTAGCATTCAGGATTACCCTCAATTTCAGTAACCTTGCCCAGATTTTCTGGTAGAATCATTCTTCATTCTATTTCTCTCTTTGTTTTAAAATGTAATGTTTTTAAAATTTTATTTTCTCTGTGTTTTAACACAAGCCCTCATAATTTATTAAAGATTAATGTTCAGCCACACATAGTGATCTTCTAAACAGAGAAAGCACACTGCCACTAACCCAGAAAAGTTCTATGTGATTTGAATGTGTTGTATGGGAAGCTTGTTTCTCATCTTGCTCTTCCTTGCCTGGTGAGGGGATTCTTTCTAGCTGGGGAGTTCTTTCTTGGCATTGAGCAATGCCAGCTTTGGGAATAGAATGATGAAGGCAAAATGAAGCTGTTTATTCTTTTCTTTTTTAATTAATTAATTATTTTAGTTGGAGGTTAATTACTTTACAATATTGTAGTGGTTTTTGCCATACATTGACATGAGTCAGCCATGGGAGCACATATGTTCCCATCCTGAATCCCCCTCACACCTGCCTCCCCATCCCATCTCTCAGGGTTGTCCCAGATCACCAGCTTTGAGTGTCCTATTTCATTCATCAAACTTGGACTGGTGATCTATTTCACATATGGTAATATACATGTTTCAGTGCTGTTCTCTCAGATTATCCCACCCTCGCCTTCTCCCACAGAGTCCAAAAGTCTGTTCTTTATATCTATGTCTCTTTTGTTGTCTCACATATGGAGTCTTGTGCAGTTATTCTCAAGGTTTTTGTTTCACTGTGTTGCTGAAATTTCTAACATGGAATTAAGAGCTCTATGGCTGCTTTTGTTTGCAAACAGCTATCTACTTGTTGATCTTTGGTGGGAGATGGTGTCTGCAGTCTCCTTGCCACCTTTTTGATGACCACTTCAAGCAGCCTCCCTTTCTGAAGCTCTGAGTCTTCTTAACATCTCAGGTGGTTGTTGGAACACTTCATTTCTTTTATATCTCACAGTAGCAGCTTTTTAAGGTCAGAAGGAGAATTTTTCTCATCTTAAGGAAGGAATAAGCTCTATTTTAAATTTTCACCTGATTAGGTTAGGATATCCCCACCCCATCCCAAGCCCTTATGATTAAATCAAAGTCACACAAACTACTATTATTTGAATCACCTTCCACATACAATGTAAGGTATTAAGGGGAAAAGGTGCATCATATCCATAGGTTCTGCCCACACACAAGAAGGGGAGCCTATACAAGACTTTTCACAACAGGAGGTGGAAATCTTGTGGGCCATGTTGGAATCTGTCTGCTCACAGATATAACCATAAAATAAAATGGGCATACACATAATAGGGAAAGAAGAATTTATATTCCAAGACATGTATTTTATGCCATATGTTTATCATATGCCATGCTAAACAAATATTCAGAGTAAAAACAAGTATATTCAATTATTTATATGTGTGTATATATATATATATATATATATATATATATATATAAATTAGTGTGTGCTAAGTTGCTTCAGTCATGTCTGACTCTTTGCAACCCCCTGGACTGTAGACCACCAGGTTCCTCTGTCCTTGGGATTCTCCAGGCAAGAATATTAGAGTGGATTGCCATTCCCTTCTCCAGGGAATCTTCCTGAGCCAGGGATGGAACCTATGTCTCCTGTATTGCAGGTGGATGCTTTAACACTGAGCCACTGGGGAAGTTCATATAAATCAGTAATCTTTTGAAATTCCAAAGTGTACACTGATTTTCATTCACAAACAGTGCTGTCAATCAAACCCACATATTGTAAACCCTTCCTATTAAGTCTATTAGTTTGTTAGAACCAAATATATTCAATTTGCTTTACTTGCAACACTCTATTTGTACATATTTGTTATTCTTTCCTATGCAGCTAGTCATAAAAAAAATTGCTTCTCATTTTCAAAATTAGATGTGATTAATTTGAGTATTATTTCAGTATATGTCTGTTATTTTGCTATTGGAGGTAATCTAAAAGAAGATGACTATCATTTCCTTGGATCTAGAAGACTGAATCAAGGGCAACATTCTATTGCTATTCTGACCGAAAAAAAAAAAACAAAACAAAACATGTTTTCACTTTCAAGCAGCTCTGATTTTCAACTGTTACATTTTGAAATGTTAATTAGGGGTTGATGATGCTAAAGGAGAAGCAGTGGAATCTCTCTCTGTAGATTTTATATCTTGCCCTGATTTTAAGATAAGTTATAATCTCTAAGTATAATGTTTTGACAAATACATGCTGAAATTTGTTTTAAACACAGACTCATATAAATACACCAGAGTTCAAAAATCATAGACAATAAAATTTATTTAGTATAATGTATTATTTAGTTCTGGGTGGACAACCTGGAGGTTAGGAGAAATTCAAAGGGCAGTATTTGAGGAAAGTTAGGAGAAATATCTTCTCTAGGTTGCAGATAGTCTTTTTTAAGGATGTCTCCAAGAAGTCTTCATATTATACAGCTAAGAATTTTTTTATTTAACAAATATCTTTTGAAAGATGACTATGATCTTGGCATTGTTATGTGTTTGTTATGCTGCTGTAGTTTGGTCACTAAGTCATGCCCAACTCTTTTGCAACTCCATGGACTATAGCTTGCCAGGCTTCTTGGTCCATGGGATTATCCAGGCAAGACTACTAGAGTGGGTTGCCATTTCCTTCTCCAGGGAATCTTCCAGACATAGGGATAGAACCTTGTGTCTCCTGCATTGGCAGGTGGATTCTTTACCACCAAGTCAGCAAAGAAGCCCAATGTGTTTTGGATACACATGGTAAATTAATGCAGTTCAAATTGTGGCCTGAGAGGACTAACGAATGATGTAATTAATTTCTAAATTAACTTTTCAGAAGGAAACAAAAAAGAGTATCAAGGGTGAAACAGATCACCAGCCCAGGTTGGATGCATGAGACAAGTGCTCGGGGCTGGTGTACTGGGAAGACCCAGAGGGATCCGGTGGAGAGGGAGGCGGGAGGGGGGATAGGGATGGGGAACACATGTAAATCCATGGTTGATTCATGTCAATGTATGGCAAAAACCACTACAATATTGTAAAGTAATTCTCCTCCAACTGATGAAAATAAATGAAAAAAAAAAAAAAAAAAAAAGGAGTACATAGAGAATGTCAGCGTTTCTACCCATAGAAAAATTTGGGCTGCCTAATATTCAACCCTAGAACTAGATAAGCAGATTTCCTCACCCAGTTTAAGCAGTGTAGTAAAATCTACCCTTTAAATTTTGGGGATAATTAAGTTGAATATCTGCAATAGATAGTCCCTGATTTAGGCTTAAATTATGCTTCTTGTTGTGTCGTTCAGTCAATAAGACTTGTTCCACTCTCTGTGACCTCATGGACTGCAGCATGCCAGGCTTCCTGTCTTTCAAAATTTTCCAGAGTTTGCTCAGACTCAAGTCCTTTGAATCCATGATGCCATTTAATCCTCTGTCATACCCACCTCATGCCTTCAATCTTTCCCAGCATCAGAGTCTTTTCCACTGATTTGGTTCTTTGCATCAGATGGCCAAATACTGGAGCTTCAGCTTCAGCATCAGTCCTTCCAATGAATTTGTGGGATTGATTTCCTTTAGGATTGACTGTTATGATTTCCTTGCAGTCCAAGGGACTCTTAAGAGTCTTCTCCAGCACCACAGTTCAAAAGCATCAATTCTGCAGCACTCAGCTTTCTTTATGGTCCAGCTCTCATATCCATACATGACTACTGGAAAACCATACCTTGACTATACTTTGTTGGCAAAGTAAAGTCTCTGGTTTGTAATATTCTGTCTAGGTTTGTCATAGTTTTTCTTCCAAGAAGCAAGTGTCTTTTAATTTCATGGCTGTAGTCACCATACGTAGTGATTTTGGAGCTCAAGAAAGTAAAGGTCTGTCACTTGTTTCCATTGTTTCATCTATTTGTGCCCGAAGTGATGGGACCAGATACCATAAGCTTAGTTTTTTGAATGTTTAGTTTCAAGCCAACTTTTTTTAAAGGTCCTCTTTCACATTCGCCAAGAGGCTCCTTAGTTACTAGTTGCTTTCTGCCAGAAGGGTGGTGCCATTTGCATATCTTTGGTTATTGATATTTCTACCGGCAATCTTGATTCATCCAGCCCAGCATTTCTCATGATGTACTTGGCATGGAAGTTAAATAAGCAGGGTGATAGTATACAGCCTTGATGTACCCCTTTCCCAATTTTGAACCACTTATTTGTTCCATGTTGGGTTTTAACTGTTGCTTCTTGACCTGCATACAGACTTCTCTCAGAAGGCAGGTAAGGTGGTCTAGTATTCCCATTTCTTTAAGACTTTTCCACAGTTTGTTGTGATCCACACAGTCAAGGGCTTTAGCATAGTCAACCAAGTAGAAGTAGATGCTTTTATGGAATTCCCTTACTCTTTCTATGATCCAGGGGGTGTTAGCAATTTGATCTCTTGTTCTTCCACCTTTTCTAAAACTAGCTTGTACAACTGGAAGTTCTTGATTCCCATAATGTTGAAATCTAGCTTGGAGAATTTTGAGCATTACTTTGATAACATATGAAACGAGTGCAATTGTGCAGTAGTTTGAACATTCTTTGGCCCTGCCCTTCTTTGGAACTGGAATGAAAACGGACATTTATCCTGTTCTATGGCCACTACTGAGTTTTCCAGATTTGCTGGCATATTGAATGCAGCATTTTAACAGCATCATCTTTTAGGATTTGAAATAGCTCAGCTGGAATTCCATCACTAGCACTAGATTTGTTAGTGCTAATGTTTCCTAAGGCCTACTTGACTTAGCATTCCAGGATGTCTGGCTCTAGGTGAGTGATCATATCATTGTGGTTATCTGGGTCATTAAGATCTTTTTTGTATAGATTTTCTGAGAATTCATGCCACCTCTTCTTAATCTCTTCTACTTCTATTAGGTCCATATCATTTCTGTCCTTTATTGTGCACATCTTTGCATGAATGATTCCCTTGGTATCTCTAATTTTCTTTTTTTATGCTTGACTCTACAGCAACTGATAATTCATACAGAGGTTGCTGGGCTTCCCTGGTGGCTCAGCAGTAAAGAAACCAGCGATAATGCAGGAGACTCAGGAGACACGGGTTGGATGCCTTGGTCTGGAGGAGGGCATGACAACCCAACCCAGTATTCTTGCCTGGATGATCCCATGGACAGAAGAGCCTGGTAGGCTACTGTCCATAGAGTCACAAAGAGTCAGACAGGACTGAAGTGACTTGGCACAAATAAAGACACCATTATCAAGACCTTTTAATGATTCAAAATAGGACCTGCAGACCCTCGTAGGTAAACAAAAAGTGTTTGTTGGGAGTATTTCTCCACAACATCACACTTGCAGCCCAAAGTAAAGAGAGGCTCTTCACAAGGAATTTATGTGGTAGCTTTTGTCTAAAGGAGTGAATTATAAATTGTTATATAAAAATATCTTAAATAATTTAAAAGAGTGATCCATTTTGAACTAAAAGTGACAGAGAAAGAGACCAAATGAATACAAGCCTCTGATATACAACTTTTATTTGTAGGACGACAAAGAAAAGTCTTTCAATTGTAAAACTGGACCATTTTTTTTTAATAAAAAAAAGAGGAAGATTGGTGAGAATGGGAGTGGGGTGGGGAGGGGTTGGGGGACAAAGAGCATGGAGGGTGAAGCTGAGAGCTTCAGAGAAGCTCTTCCTGAAAGTGCTTAATCAAGGAACTCTGACAACATGGGTCCAGCTATGGCTTGGTGTCTCTTATTTCTTCCCATTTTATATGGCAGTATCTACTGTGTTGGGCTTCCCTGGTGGCGCAGACAGTAAAGAATCTTCCTGCAATGCAAGAGATGGGTTTGATCCCTGGGTCAGGAAGATCCCCTGAAGGAAAGCATGCCAACCTACTCCAGTGTTCTTATCTGGAGAATTCCATGGACAAAGGAGCCTGGCAAGCTACACTCTATGGGGTCACAAAGAGTCAGACATGACTCAGTGATTAACACTTTCACTGTGTTAATCACACTCTTCTTTTACAAAGGGATGCTGGTGCTAGGTGTTTGGGGACAATAACATGTTTTAGTTCAAGGTCTTCAGCTGGAGAAAAGCCACAACTGAGGATCTTTATTTGCATTCCATCTTGATGGAGATAATCAAACCCTAAACTTCAAGTTGGCTATTTAATAGAAGGAGACTTGGAGAAGAGATGAATGTATTTGCACATGGGAAAGATGTGAATTGTTGTGGCCACAGTGTTGACTATATTTGATGGCCTGACAATTTGAGTGCCAATAATTTGACAACAAAACATGGATGGCTTTTTTATTATAAACATGTGCTAGCAGTTCTATGTTAGCGATAAAATACTTCTTTAAGCAACTGCTGCACCTATTAAGTTCTAAACATATTTATTTTTACGTTTAGGTACATATGCAATTTTTTAACTTAACAGATACTTAATATTTACCCTTTATTCAATATACTTTATATGCAAATTAACTTGGGTTTTACAGTTTGCCCTCAAACCTTGTGGATTCAAATACATATATTTGTATTGAAACTAAACTCATTAAAACTTGGGATTGTTTGAGCTCACTCTGGAAGAAAGTCTTTAACTCTTCCAGTACCGCATATTTCAGGTATTAATCTGTTAACTCAGAATGAATAGTGATTGCAGAGTGATTTAAAGGACAAAAGAAAAGAACCTAAGTTAATTTCATTTGTTATTCAATGTGACTACTTAGAGTTTTGGTTTTATTTATGTATTTTATTTTAGGCTCTCTCTCTCCATATATTTATATACATATTGTTTTCTACAGAGGCATTTCAAAGCTTCTATAATTAACCCTGAAGAAACAAAGACAACATTCCCATTTCTAAAATTCATTATGAAATGGGATTTTTATAAATTTCTGTCAAACTTATCTTTAAGACTTTTCAAAAAAAAAAAAAAAGACTTTTCAAAACCATTTGTATATCTCAATTATTCATGTGAAAGGAAATTTTTAAAATAAAAATTAATAAAAAGCATTATTCGATCAGGCTTCCCTGATAGCTCAATGGGTAAGGAATCTGCCTGCAATAGAGGAGACCCCTGTTGGATTCCTGGTCAGGAAGATCCACTGGAGAAGGGATTGGCTACTCACTTCCCTTTTTCTTGGGCTTCCCTTGTGGCTCAGCTGGTAAAGAAGCCACCTGCAATGCTGGAGACCTGGGTTCGATCCCTGGGTTGGGAAGATCCCCTGGAGAAGGGAAAGGCTACCCACTCCAGTATTCTAGGCTGGAGAATTCCATGGACTGCATGGTCCATGGAGTCCCATAGATTCAGATATGACTGAGCAACTTTCACTATCACTCTTCAATTAACTGTGAGCAAAGCTAGATGGGCAAATCTGACTAGACTATCTATTGAACAATGATTATGTGAAGGAGATCAATTTTGGTGAAGTCATTGATGAATTTCCAGAAGTTTGCACCTCAAAAAGTAGAAATTGTAGTCATTAATCATTATTAAGACAACTGTGGTGTTGGAGAAGACTCTTGAGAGTCTCTTGGGCTGTAAGGACTTCCAACCACTCCATCCTAAAAGATATCAGTCCTGGGTGTTCATTGGAAGGACTGATGCTGAAACTGAAACTCCAATACTTTGGCCACATCATGCAAAGAGTTGACTCAATCCTGATGCTGGGAGGGCTTGGGGACAGGAGGAGAAGGGGACGACAGCGGTGGCTGGATGAGATGGCTGGATGGCATCACTGACTCAATGGATATGAATGTGGGTAAACTCTGGGAGTTGGTGATGGACAGGGAGGCCTGGCATGCTGCAATTCATGGGGTTGCAAAGAGTCGGACACAACTGAGCGACTGACTGAACTGGAAGACAAATCAACATGTAGCGTATATATTTATTTATTTAAATATTCTAGGTATATATTTATATATATTTAGGTATATATTTTATTTCCCCTATTGTTAAGTAAATTACACTAATATAATTGAAAAGAATTGTTCGATAACTTTTATTTCATATTCTTTTATATAATTATACATATAAATTTCAATGCCACTTAAAGTTTTATATAACAAACTAAGTTCCCCCTTATGAGTATTTCTCTTTCCTGTGTTTAACTCTGTTACTATTATTCGTTTTATGTCACTGTTACTACTGATAAAAATTTTTTATTTTGCCATATAGAGAAGTCATGGTGTTAAAAAAAAAAAATAATGACTCCAGGGTTGTCAATGGGTTGTTCAAGGTATAGCTAAATACCATACTTAAGACAATTCCTGTGGGGCCAAATAGGGAGATTCTGGTTTCTAATCAAAGACAAAAGTGCTCATGAAAGTAAAATCAGTGAGTTAGTAAGGTGACCATTCATTTCTCATTGTCAGGAATTATAAGGGAATGAAAGAAAATAATGTTGATTGTATTTATATTTCTTAAGAGTCCACTTGGAAAAAAAAAAAAGAAGAGGAAATTTATAATTACTAAAAGGCATCAAAGCCTCCTTTCACTCTTTCTCTAATAAAACTGTATAGACAAGGACATACATTTTATATTATATTAGACATACTGATGTGTTATATAGAGAGGAAATTCAGTAGTAGAGCAAAGAATATGAACAATATGGTTAGAGTTTTAGAGGCTAAAAAATAATAATATATCCCCAATACATATTTTTCAAATTTTCTGTGCGTGAATTTCAGCACACACAACTTTTATTTAACACACTTCAGTTATTTTCCTATGCTCAAAAAAGCAGGTCAGCGACAACAGGACAAATTGTTTGGGGGCCGACCGGACCCGGACGAAAAACCACGAGAAAACCAAGTGGACACAAAGTTTAACTATCTATTAAACTCGGTCCAACTGGTGACGTTGTACTAATATGTGATTAATCCTAATTAAAGAGTATAGTAGTGGCAATGAGAGAGGAGTTTGAAACTACAGATTTGCATTTGAATGTAAGTGTGCAAATCTCCCTTTAAGGACTCAGAGACCTTATTACAACCCTCACTGCTGAAGTGCTGCTGTGAATAGCATCAGTTGTTAATCTTCTTTTGCAATTATCTTGGCTGACCATGCAGCCACATCACCTAAAATCATCCTCATGTTCTATAGGAAAGCCCTGGATCAAATGATATGGTCATGAAAGGTAAAAGATATACATACCTCATTGCAAACTACCGGACAAATCTGAAGCGATAATCCTAGAATTGTCAGATGATCCCTCTAAGGAATCAAACAGAGGTCTTAGTTACGAGAACAGTATCGTAGCCTATT
>JAJLRB010004841.1:0-44614 GCA_020976825.1 Odocoileus hemionus | reverse complement strand
CTGTTCAGTGTCATCACACCTGCTGTATCGATGACATCACAACAAGTATGGAAGTCATACACTTGGCATACGTATGACAATCATACAAACTTTTTTACACAGAAATCCATTCAAAAACTTATGACATCAATGCTCAGTATTTGATGACATCACACCACATGCATTCATGACATCAGATCTCCTATATATGACATAACGTCACGGTGAATGATATCTCATTCCTCTACATATTATGATATCACTACACATCAATCTATGTGTGTCATCACACCCAATGTATCTACTATATCAAAACCAGAGTGTAGTTGACATCACAGCCACTATATGTGTGACATCATATGCACTGCATTAGGAATCACATCCAGTTTATGACGTCACAACATTTATTGATGACCTCTGTATCACCTCATGCCACGTATTACGTGTCATCACACTCACCTATCGATGGTATCACGGCCAATATATGTATGATATCACATCAGTATACGTGTGACATATATCATATATTTATGCGTGATACACACTATGTATGACATCACAACACTCTGTGTTGATGACACCACACTAGGCATATTGTGACATTATTTGCACTACAGAGAGACGTCACGTATACTCTATTACAGCAAACCACAGTATTTTTGAATCACAACTTCAGGCATGACATCAACCCAGTGTATCTTTGTCATGACAATTTTTTACTGATATCACACCCGAACTTGTATGCCATCAAACCAACAATATGCGTGACATCTGTATGCACTATTTATACATCACATCCACACTTGAGTTTTTGTCAGACTATGTAGTATGATATCACAAACCTCTATATATGAAACTACATCCAGTATAGATGGCATCACATACACTACCATGTGACATTACAACCTAATCTGTGTCATCACAACGACTGTACTGAAACATCACACCCACTCGTTGTATTACATCACATTCGCCATATATATGGCGACTTGGCACTATACACAACATCACATCCTCACTTTATGACATTAAAAACCACGGTTTATGAATTCATCAGAGATGGTATTCATTACGTCACATCTACTTATTCATGAAATCACATGTACTGTATATGACATCATATACACTATACTTGTGACATCACAGCCACCGTATCTATAACAACACACCTACTATGTTTATGACATCATACTCAGTGTATAGACATTTTCACTTGGTGTATGAATGACAACCAATCATTGTATCGACGATCACACTACTGTATCTGTGTAGTACACACCAACTTGATTGATGTATGAAAACCTATGTATGTATGAAATCAACACCCAGCATGTAGGACACAATAGGCAACTGTATATGACATTAATGCAACTCTTGATAACATCATATCGGTTGTTTGTAAGCCATGGCAAGAACTATGTTTATGACATCATATCCATATATATGATCTCACCCACTGTGTAGATGACAAAACAAAAATTCTGTATCTGACTTGAAACCCTCATTTCTTACCACGCACCCATTCTATATGTCATCACACCCACTCTGTCGAAAAATAACACACTATGTAAGAACATACAGGTGGCATATGTATGCCATCCTGTGCATATACATGACATCAGATATCACACTTTAATGACAACAATCTTTAGTATTTATGATTCACATGCACTCTCATGACATCACACGCATACATATGACATGTGGTCTACTGTGTGTGACAGCACATTCATATATGTGTGACTTCTCACAATGACTGTTTCGATGACATCCAACACACTATACGTTTATGACATATCTACTTTATATGGCATCAAACACAGTGTTATGACAATACAGCCATTGCGTGCTTCACAGCCCACTATGTCTGATAATCACCACCCACTGTATCTGTGTCTCACACTGAATGTATAATTTCATCAAACCCAGTGATGTGTATGACATCATCTCCACTATATATATGAAATCATATGTGATACATATGTATCACATCATCTTTATGACATCACAACACCTTTTGACATCACGACCCACTCTATATGACATCATCCACTCACTATATCTGACCTCACGTCCACTGTATCTGTGTCATCACACCACAATCGATGGTATCTCAGCCAATATTTGTATGATATCACATCCAGTATACGTGTGACCTCTTATCCACTATATTTTTGATATGATACCCACATATTATGACATCACAAACCTCGGTGTTGATGACACCACACTCGGATATGTATGACATCATTGCACTAGAGATGACATCACATCCGCTCTATCACAGCAAACCACATATTTTATGATGTCACATCCACCACGTCAGGCATGACATCATACACTATTTATCAGACATTGCACCAAGTGTATCTTGGTCATCACAAACTCTCCCCCGCACAACACATTATGTATGACATCACCCACTATACTGTGTGACATCATATGCACTGTAATAACAATCACAACCACTGCTTTTGTCATCACATACTGTTCTTATGACAGCACAATTATTATGAAACCACATCCAGTATGCAGGGCAACATATACACTATACATGTGACATCACAGCCAGTAAACTGAGTCATCACACCCACTGTATTGACAATGTCACCCCCACTCTTTGTATGTCTTCACACTTGGCATATGTATAGCATCTGTTGCACGATAGAAGAAAACCCATCCTCACATTATGACATCAAACCACCATTTTTAAGACATCACACACAGTATAGTTGACATTGTATCCACGGTATCTGTGTCATCACATCCAACGTATTGATGATATCATACCATCTGTATTTATGAGATCTCATCGACTATGTATGGACAACATCATATCCATTGTATAAAACATCATATTCACTCTATTTGTAGCATCGCAGAAAACTGTATCTGTATCTCACACACCACTCTTTCCATCATATCACAATCTTGGTATGTATGACATCACACCAACTATATGTTTACCATCATATACACTATATAAGGCATCACACCTCATTTTATGTGATACACACATTACTTTTGACGGCAAATGCATGTACTCATGATATCACTCCCACTATCTGACATTGCATCCACTGTATCTGTGTATGACATCACATACCATTCTATTGATGATCTCTGGACAATTATATGTACAACATATATGACATCACACACAACACGAGTTTATGTATGACAACTTATTGCACTATACATACAAGTTTCATCCACTCTTTATGATTTCACACCATTGTAGTCATCAATTATGACATCCACTGAATACTATGAAATCGACTATATGTGACCCACATCATTATATATGACATATCAATATATAAGATACAAACACTTTCATGACAACAACAACGGCTATTTGTACACCCAATATTTGAATTCACCCATCTATATACACGCTGACACTGACATCCATTGTATCTGGGTCATCAAACCCAGTACAAGTATCAATGACACCACATCCACATCTCAAATGATTGCCATCCGATACGATCTCTATATTTGACTAACGTCTTCGCGGTGATGATATTCATCCCCTAATCTATGATATCAACCACATTATGTGTGTCATCAACATGTATTAATATATCAAACAGTGTAGTATGACATCACAGCCACTATATGAGTGAATCCTATGCATGCATAGGAATCAATCACGCTTTATGACGTTCAACATTTTCTTGTGACCTCATGTACACGTATAGTTGTCATACATCACTCTACGATGGTATCAGGCATCTATGTCTGATATACATCAGTATAGTGTGACATATATCCATAAATATTTATGCCGTGATACACATATGTATGACATAAAACTCTGTGTTGATGACCAACATAGGCATATTGTGACATTATCTTAGCACTAAGAAGACGTAAGTATTATCTCTTACAGCAAACCAAAACAGTATTTTTGGGAATCCATCACTTCCGGCATGACATAAAAGTGTCTCTTTTGTAATGACAATTTTTACTATTTATATCACACACATTTGTTTGCATCAAACCAACATATGCGTGACATCTATGCACTATTTATAACATCACATTCACACTTTGATTTTTCACACTACTGTACGTATGATATCACAACTCTATATAAGAAAAAAGATATATCAGTATAGCTGGATCACATACATACCACCATGTGACATTACAACCACTAATCCTGTGTCAATCACACGATGTACTGAAACAATATCACCATCGTTGTATTACATCACACTCGCCATTATATGGCGGACTTGGCATTATTAACAACATCACATTACTTTATGACATTAAAACACCGGTTTAATGACATCTGGTTATGGTAGTATTAGTCACATCTACACTTATTCATGAAAATACACGTATGGTAATATGACATCTATACCTATATTGTGACTCACAGCCACGTATCTATAAAACAACTATATGTTTATGCATCATATATCAGTGTATAGACATTTATTTGGTGTATGAATGACAACACATCATTGTATCGAATCACTATGTATTGTGTAGTACACACAATTGATTGATGGTATGAAACACTATGTAATGTATGAAATCACAACCCAGCAAGTAGGACAAATAGGCATTGTATATTGAATTACATGATTTGATAACAATATCGGTGTTTGTAAGCATGGCAAGATATGTTTATGACATATATCACTATAATGATCTCACAATGTGTAGATGACAAACAAATTATGTATTGACTTGAAACCCATTCTTCTACATCACCATTCTATGTAACAACACTGTCGAAAATCATCACAATGTGATGTAAGACATCACAGGTGGATATGTTATGCATCTGTGCATATACATGAATCTTCACACATTTATGACAACAATCTTTGTATTTATGATTCACAATGCATCATCTCATGACTCACAGCATACATTGACATGTGGTCTACTGTGTGTGAAGCATTCATATATGTGTGACTTTCACAATGATGTTTCGATGGAATCACACACATATCGTTTATGACATATTATTTTATATGGCATCAAAACACAGTGTTATGAAATACAGCATTGCGTGCTTCAAGCATTAAGTCTGAAGTCATACCACAGTATCTGTGCCATCACACTGAATGTATCATTTCATCAAAAACCAGTGTGTGTATGAATATTCATATATATATGAAATATATGTGATACATATGTCATATCCAATCATTTATGACTCACACACTTTTTTAACATACAGACACTCTATATGAATCATCTCACTATCCTGACTCACGTCCACTGTATCTGTGTTCACACCACAATCGCTGGTATCTCAGCCAATATTTGTATGATATCAATCAGTATAGTGTGACCTCTTATCACTATATTTTGTGATATGATACCCATATATGACATCACAAACTCGGTGTTGATGACACACACTCGGATATGTATGACATATTGCACTAGAGATGACATCAATCGTCTATACAGCAAAACACATATTTTATGATGTCATCCAGTCGGCATGACATCATATCATTTATCAGAATTGCAACAAGTGTATCTTGGTCATCACAAATCTCCGTGATATACATTTTGTAATGAATCACATAATGTGTGAATTATATGTCATGTAATCCAACCTCATACTTACCATGCTTTTGTCATCACTATGTTTTATGAAGCAAATTATTATGAAAACACATCGTATGCAGGGCAAATATACATATACATGTGACATCAAGCAGAGTAAATGAGTCATCACCCACTGTATTGACAATGTCCCCCACTCTTTGTATGTTTCACATTGGAAATATGTATAGATTGTTGCACGATAGAAGAAAACCAACATCTACATTATGACATCAAACCAATTTTTAAGACATACACACAGTATAGTTGAATTGTATCACGGTATCTGTGTCTCAAATCAAGTATTGATGATATCATACATTGTATTTATGAGATCTCATTCGATATGTATGAAAATCATATACATTGTATAAAACATCTATTCATCTTATTTGTAGCGATCGCAGAACTGTATCTGTATCTCAAACACTCTTTCCATCATTATCAAATTGGTATGTATGACATCACACCAACTATATGTTTACCATATATACACTATATAAAGGCATCACATATTTTATGTGATCACACAATATTTTTTGACGGCAAATGCACTGTATCATGATATCACTCCACTATTGACATTGCATCTCACTGTATCTGTGTCACAAAAACCATTTCTATGATGATTTGGACAACTGTATATATGACATCACACCAGTTTTATGTATGACAACTTATGCATATAATAAGTCTCATCATCTTTATGATTTCACATTGTAGTATCAATTAATCACTGAATTAATAATGTCACCAACATATATATGACATCAACCAAGACAACACGATGTTATATTGCAATTCACACGATATTGAATGAATCATTGTATTGGGTCATCAAACAGTGTATCAATGAACACAATCCACTTTGGATACATCACAACTATATGTATGAATCATATTCAGTATGCATGAATGGCATGAACTTATGAATCAGACCTATATATATGACAATCAATCCAGTATATTTATGACATCATATCAATATATATGATACAACACTGCTTTCATGAAAAAAAGTATTATCTGATCACTCCACTATATTTGACCATCACACACTGTATCAGTGTCATCACACCCGCTGTATCGATGACATACAACAAGTATGGAAGTCATCAATTGGCATACGTATGACATCATACACTTTTTACAAAGAAATCCATTCAAAAAATTATGACATCAATGTCAGTATTGATGACATCACATGCATTATGACATCAGATTCTATATATGACATAACGTCACGGTGAATGATATCTCATATCCTAATTATGATATCACACCACTCTATGTGTGTATCATTAACACACAATGTATCTATCTATATCAAACCAGTGTAGTATGACATCAAGCCACTATATGTGTGAAATCTATATGCACATGCTAGGACTATCACCTCATCACGCTTTTATGAGTACACACTTTATTGATGACCTCATGTACAACGGTATACGGTGTCATCACATCACCCTATCGATGGTATCACGGCAATATATGTATGATATCACATCAGTATTAGTGTGAATATTATCCATATATTTATGCGTGATACACTATGTATGACATCACAACATCTGTGTTGATGAACACATAGGATATTGTGACATTATTTGCACTACAGAAGAGTAGTATATCTATTACAGCAAACACAGTATTTTTGAATCAATCATTCGGCATGACATCAAACCAGTGTATCTTTGTCATGACAATTTCTTCACTTATCACACCAATTTGTATGCATCAAACCAACATATGGTGACATCTATGCACTATTTATAATAATCCACACTTGATTTTTCAGATATGTACGTATGATATCAAACCTTTTATATATGAAAAAATACATCAGTATAGATGGCAATACATACATAACATGTGACCATTACACATAATCTGTGTCATCACAAGACTGTACTGAAACATCACACCCACTGTTTGTATTACATCACACTCGCCATATTATGGGACTTGGCATATACAAACATACATCCTCATTTTATGACATTAAAACACGGTTTATGAATCAGGTTATGGTATTCATTAGTACATTACTTATTCATGAAATCACACGTACTGTATATGACATCATATACATATACTTGTGACATCACAGACCGTATTATAAACACACCTACTATGTTTATGACATCTACTCAGTGTATACGACATTTCATTGGTGTATGAATGAAAATCATTGTATGAATCACACCTTACTGTATTGTGTAGTAACACAATTGATTGATGGTATGAAAAACCTATGTATGTATGAAATACACCACAGATGTAGGACACAATAGGATTGTATATGACATTACATGCATTTTGATAAATATCATATCGTGTTTGTAAGCATGGCAAGCCTATGTTTATGAATATATCATATATATATGATTCACCACTGTGTAGATGACAAAACAAAAATTTGTATCTGATTGAAACATTTCTCTACACGCCCATTTATATGTCATCAACACACTTGTCGAAACATCACACCAACTATGTAAGACATCACAGGTGGCATATGTATGCTCTGTGAGCATATACATGATTCATATCAAATTTTATGACAACATTTAGTATTTATGATTCACATGACACATCTCATGACATAACACGCACTACATATGACATGTGGTTACTGTGTGTGACAGCACATTACTATATGTGTGACTTTCACAATGACTGTTTCGATGACATCACACACACTACGTTTATGACCATATCTACTTTATGGCATCAACACACAGTGTTATGACAATACAGCCTATTGGTGCTTCACAGCACTATGTTGATGTACACACCCACTGTATCGTGCCATCACATGAATGTATCAATTTCATCAACCAGTGTGTGTATGACATCATCTCACTATATATATGAAATCATATGTGATACATATGTCATCAATCATCTTTATGACATCACACATTTTTAACATCACGACATCTATATGACATCACTCCACTATATCTGACCTCACGTCTCATGTATCTGTGTCATACACACCCAATCGATGGTATTCAGCAATATTTGTATGATATACATCCAGTATAGTGTGACTCTTATCATATATTTTTGATATGATACCATATATATGACATCAAAACTCGGTGTTGATGACACCACACTGGATATGTATGACATCATTTGCATAGAGATGACATAATGCTCTATACAGCAACCACATATTTTATGATGTCACATCCACGTCAGGATGACATCATACTCATTCTATCAGAATTGCACCAGTGTATCTTGGTGTATCACAAACTCTCCGCTGATATCACATCATCACTTTTGTATGACATCACACCCATACATGTGTGAATCATATGCACTGTAATAACATCACAACTGCTTTTGTCATCACAATATGTTTTATGACAGCAAACCTTATTATGAAAACCACATCAGTATGAGGGCAACATATACACATATAATGTGAATCAAGCCAGTAAATGAGTCATCACACACTGTATTGACAATGTCACCCACTTTTGTATGTCTTCACATTGGCATATGTTTATAGCATTGTTGCACGATAGAAGAAAACCTCCTACATTATGACATCAAACCACATTTTTAAGACATCACACAACAGTATAGTTGAAATTGTATCACGGTATCTGTGTATCAATCCAACGTATTGATGATATATACATCTGTATTTATGAGATTCATCGATATGTATGACAACATCATATCCATTGTATAAAACATCATATTCATCTATTGTAGCATGCAGAAACTGTATCTGTATCTCAACACATCTTTATCATATCACAATCTTGGTATGTATGACATAACACCAAACTATATGTTTCATTATATACATTATAAGGATCACTACTCATTTTATGTGATCACCCACATTACTTTTGACGGCAAATGCATGTACTCATGATATCACTCCACTAATCTGACATTGCATCATGTATCTTGTGTGTCATCACAACCATTCTATTGATGATCTTGGACAACTGTATATATGACATCACACCAGTTTATGTATGACAACTTATGCACTATACATAACGTTCATCCACTTTTATGATTTCACACATTGTAGTCATCACATTACATCCATGAATTATAATGTAACCCACACTCTATATATGACATCAACAAGACAACACGATGTTATATATGCAATTCACACCGACGATATCTGACACTGAATCATTGTATCTCGGGTCATCAAACAGTGTATCAATGACACCATCATCTCATGGATCACATCACACACACTATATGTATGACATCATATTCAGTATGCATGACATGGCATGAATCTATGACATCAGACACTATATATATGACATCACATCAGTATATTATGACATCATATCCAATATATGATACACAACACTGCTTTATGACAACAAACGGCTATTCTGACATCACACCATATATTTGAATCACACCCACTGTATCAGTGTCATCACACCCGCTGTATCGATGAATCACACCAAGTATGGAAGTCATCACACATGGCATACGTATGACATCATACACTTTTACAAGAAATCCCATTCAAAAATTATGACATCAATGCTCAGTATTGATGACATCACCACACTGATTTCATGACATCAGATCTCCTATATATGACATAACGTCACGGTGAATGATATTCATCCCTACATCTATGATATCAACCACTTATGTGTGTCATCACACCCATGTATTATATATCAAAACAAGGTGTACGTATGACATCACAGCCACTATATGTGTGACATCTATGCATGCATAGGACATCACATCACGCTTTTATGAGTCACACCACTTTATTGATGACTATGTACACGGTATAGTGTCATCACACTCACCCTATCGATGGTATCACGGCCAATATATGTATGATATCACATCCAGTATACGTGTGACATCATATCCACTTATTTATGCCGTGATACACATATGTATGGACATCACAAACTGTTGTGTTGATGACAACATAGGCATATTGTGACATTATTTGCATACAGAAGAGTCAGTATATCTATTCCAGCAAACACAGTATTTTTGACATCAATCCACTTCGGCATGAATAACCCAGTGTATCTTTGTCATGACAATTTTTATGATATCACACCACATTTGTATGCATCAAACAAAACAATATGCGTGACATCCTATGCACTATTTATAATCAATCACACCTTGATTTTTCAGATACTTGTACGTATGACATACAACTCTATATATGAAACTACATCAGTATAGATGGCATCACATACCTACACATGTGAATTACAACAACATAATCTGTGTCATCACAACGACTGTACTGAAACATCACACCCATCGTTGTATAATCACATCGCCATATATATGGCGGATTGGCACTATACAAAACATCACATCCTCATTTATGACATTAAAAACACCGGTTTATGGACATCACCTGATGGTTAGTCATTAGTCACATTACTCTATCATGAAATAACGTACTGTATATGACATCATATACACTATACTTGTGACATCACAGCCACAAACATCTCTATAACAAAAACGAAAACTATGTTTATGACATCATATCAGTGTATACGACATTTCTTGGTGTATGAATGACAACCGACATCTTGTATCCGACATCACACTACTGTATCTGTGTAGTCACACAATTGATTGATGGTATGAAAATACTTGTATGTATGAAATACAACACACAGCATGTAGGACACAATAGGCATTGAATATGACATAATTATGCACTTTGATATTAATCATATCGGTGTTATGTAAGCCATGGCAAGCACTATGTTTATGACATATATCATATATATGATCTCACCCACATGTGTAGCTGACAAAAAAATCTGTATTGATTGAACCAATTCTCTCTACCACGCACCCATTTATATGTCATCACACCCACTTGTCGAAAACATACATCACACTATGTAAGACATCAACAGGTGGCATATGTATGCCATTGTGCATATAATGACATCTTCCACAATTATGCAAACAATTTTAGTATTTATGACATTCACTGCACATCTCTCATGACATCACACGCATACATATGACATGTGGTCTACTGTGTGTGACAGCACATTCACTATATGTGTGACTTCTCACAATGACTGTTTCGATGACATCACACACACTAGTTTATGACATATTATTTTTATATGGCATACAAACACAGTGTTATGACAATACAGCCATTGCGTGCTTCAAGCACTATGTCTGATGTCACACCACTGTATCTGTGCCCTCACATGAATGTAATCAATTTCATCAAACCAGTGTGTGTATGACATAATCTCACTATTATATGATCGAAATCATATGTGATACATTATGTCATCACATCCACCTTTTATGACATCACAACCACTTTTTTAACATCACGACCACTCTATATGACATCACTCCACTATATTGACCTCACGTCACTGTCTATCTGTGTCATCACACCCACCCAATCGATGGTATAATCAGCACAATTTTGTATGATATCACAATCAGTATAGTGTGATTTATTCACTATATTTTTTGATATGATACACTATATATGACATCACAAACCTCGGTGTTGATGACACACACTCGGATATGTATGACATCATTGCACTAGAGGATGACATCACATCGCTTATCAGCAAACCCACATTTTTTATGATGTCACATCCCGTCGGCATGACATCATACTCATTCTATCAGACATTGCACCAGTGTATCTTGGTCATCACAAATCTCTCGTGATATCACATCTCATTTTGTATGACATAACACCATAACATGTGTGACATCATATGCACTGTAATACCAATCACAACCCATGCTTTTGTCATCACACTATGTTCTTATGACAGCAAACTCTATTTATGAAACACATCCCAGTATGCAGGGCAACATATAATATACATGTGACCATTCACAGCCAGTAACTGAGTCATCACACCCCACTGTATTGACAATGTCACCATCTTTGTATGTCTTCACACTTGGATATGTATAGCATCTGTTGCACGATAGAAGAAAACCCATCTCACATTATGAATCAAACCACATTTTTTAAAGACATCACACACAGTATAGTTGACATTGTATCCACGGTATCTGTGTCATCACAATCAACGTATTGATGATATCATACCATCTGTATTTTTGAGATTCATTCGATATGTATGACAACATCATATCCATTGTATAAAAAATCATATTCATCTATTTGTAGCATCGCAGAAACTGTATCTGTATGCTACACAAACTCTTTCCATCATATCACAATCTTGGTATGTATGACATCACACCAACTATATGTTACCAATCCATATACACTATAAAAGGGCATCACACTCATTTTATGTGATCACACCACCATTACTTTTGACGGCAAATGCACTGTACTCATGATATCACTCATCAACTATTGACATTGCATCACTGTATCTGTGTCATCACAACCATTTCTATGATGATCTTGGACAACTGTATATTATGACATCACACCCAGTTTTATGTATGACAACTTATGCATATACATAACGTCTCATCACTCTTTATGATTTCACACCATTGTAGTCATCACATTACATCCATGAATTCATAATGTCACCACACTCATATTGATACATCACACACACAAGACAACACGATGTTATATCTAACCCCCTTTTGGCTCACACCCCTTTTAAAAAAAAACCCCTTTAAATAACCTTTTAAATTAACTTTAAAACCTGAAATTTTTTTTCCTTTAAAAAAAAATTTAAATCTTTTTAGAATAACCCCCTAAAACCCCCCCCCTTTTTTTTTAAAAAAGGGATTTGTTATTTTAATCTTGCCCAAAAACCCCTTTTTCCAAAATAATTTAATAAAACCATGTAAGACCGGCAAATTTCAAAGCCCATTTTAAAATAAAAAACCAAAACGTAAATTTTATTTTTTCGGAAACATAATCCCATACTTTTTTTGGGGAAACCCCAATTTTTAAACCCATTTTTGAAACCAAAAAAAAAACCGAACCCTTTTTTAAACCACAAAGGGGGTTTTCAAAAGGTTTTCCCCCTTTTTCAAAAATTTTTTTTCAAAAATTTTTAAAAAAAACCAAATGGGACAAAAACCCATTTCTCAAAACATTTTTTAAAATACCCCCCTTTTTCACAAACCCCTTTTTTTAAACCCCTATAAATTACACCCCCTTTTTCAAAAACCCGGTTTAAATCAAAAACATAAACACCCTTTTTTTAAAATCCCAATTGCTTTAAAAATTAACTTTAAACCCACCTTTTAAAAAACCCCCCCCCCAAATATTTTTATTAATCCATATTAAAAAGGGGAAATAAAAAAAACACCCCCTTTTACATAAACCCCTTTTTTAAAAAAAAATTATTTAGAAAAACCATTTAAAATCCCCCCGGGAAAGAAACAATATTTTAAAAAAAAATATTTTTAAAACCCCAAACTATTTTTAAAACCCCAAAAAAAAATTTCCCCCCTTTTAAGCCCCCAAAAGGTTTTTGACAACAAAATTTAAAAATCCCCCCCCTTTTTTAAAAAAACCCATTTTTAAAAAAACACCCCACTTTTAACACAAAAGGGTAAGACAAAAAAATTATCCTTTTTAAACCCACACCCCCTTTTTTCCCCCCTTTTTTAACTCCAAAATGAACCCCACTTTTTTCCACTGTTTGACTTTAAAATTTCCCAAAAAGAATTTTTTTTACCCAAACCAAAATACCCAAAAAAAAAATTTTTAATGTTTAAATTTTTAAATTTTTCCCAATTTTTACCCACTAAATTTTTATACATAATTTTTTCCAAAAACCCAAAAAAGGGAAAAATTCACATTTAAAATTTTTGGGTTTCCCCAAAACTTTTTAAACCAAAACATTTAACAAACATTTTATGATACCCCTTTTTTAAAAACCCAATTTTTTAAATTTTTGCACACCAAAAATTTTTTCCCCAAATTTTTTTTAAATCTCCCCCGGGTGTTTTTCCCCAAAATTTTATAAAAATTTTTTTTTTTAAAACCCCTTTTTTTTAAAACCCCAAATTTTTTTTTTTTAAAAAAAACCCCCCTTATTGTAAATCAAAAACCCCCCGGGAGGGCCACCTTTTTAAATTTCACAGATGGTCCCCACTCCCTTATTAAAACCCATTTTTAATCCAAAAAACCCCTTTTTGGTGACCCCCAATTTTATAAAACCATGGGGGAAAAAAACCCCCCCCAAAGAAAACCCTTTTTATGAACCACCCATTTGGGAACATATCCATTAAAATTCCCCCAATTTTTCCCAAAACTTCTTTACACCCATTTTTAAAAACCCCCCCCTCGGGGATTTTAATAAATACATCCAACTTTTTCCCCACCCACTTTTGACAACCCCACCTTTTTAAACCACCCTTAAATTTAATCAGAAACCCACCCCAAAGTTTAAACCCCATTTTAAAATTCACCCCTTTTAAATTTTACCTTGGTTTTCACCCCTTTTTTTTAAAAAAAAAACCCCCCAATTATAACCCACTTTTTTAAAAAAACCCCAACATTTAAAAACCCTTTTTTTAAAATAAATTTTAAAAAACCCCTTTTTTTAAAAAAAACCCCAAATTTTTGAACCAAACATTTTTTAAAAAATATCCCCTTTTAATCCAATTTATTGTCTAAACTGAGTCATCACACCCACTGTATTGACAATGTCACCCCCACTCTTTGTATGTCTTCACACTTGGCATATGTATAAGCATCTGTTGCACGATAGAAGAAAAACCCATCCTCACATTATGACATCAAACCACCATTTTTAAGACATCACACACAGTATAGTTGACATTGTATCCACGGTATCTGTGTCATCACATCCAACGTATTGATGATATCATACCATCTGTATTTATGAGATCTCATCGACTATGTATGACAACATCATATCCATTGTATAAAACATCATATTCACACTCTATTTGTAGCATCGCAGAAACTGTATCTGTATCTCACACACACTCTTTCCATCATATCACAATCTTGGTATGTATGACATCACACCAACTATATGTTTTACCATCATATACACTATATAAGGCATCACACACACATTTTATGTGATCACACCACATTACTTTTGACGGCAAATGCACTGTACTCATGATCATCACTCCCACTATCTGACATTGCATCCACTGTATCTGTGTCATCACAACCATTCTATTGATGATCTCTGGACAACTGTATATATGACATCACACCCAGTTTATGTATGACAACTTATGCACTATACATAACGTCTCATCCACTCTTTATGATTTCACACCATTGTAGTCATCACATTACATCCACTGAATTCATAATGTCACCCACACTATATATGACATCACACACAAGACAACACGATGTTATATCTGCCAATTCACCCACGATATCTGACACTGAATCCATTGTATCTGGGTCATCAAACCCAGTGTATCAATGACACCTACATCCACTCTCTGGATCACATCACACACACTATATGTATGACATCATATTCAGTTATGCATGACAATGGCATGAACTCTTATGACATCAGACCCCTATATATATGACAGACTCACATCCAGTATATTTATGACATCATATCCAATATATAATGATACCACACACACTGCTTTCCATGACAACACAACGGCTATTCCTGACATCACACCCACTATATTTGACATCACACCCACTGTATCAGTGTCATTCACACGCCGCTGTATCGATGACATCACAACAAGTATGGAAGTCATCACACTTGGCATACGTATGACATCATACACATTTTTACAAGAAATCCCATTCAAAAATTATGACATCAATGCTCAGTATTGATGACAATCACCACCACTGCATTCATGACATCAGATCTCCTATATATGACATAACGTCCACGGTGAATGATATCTCATCCCCTACATCTATGATATCACACCCACTCTATGTGTGTCATCACACCCAATGTATCTACTTTATCAAAACCAGTGTACGTATGACATCACAGCAGCCACTATATGTGTGACATCATATGCACTGCATAGGACATCACATCCACGCTTTATGACGTCACACCACTTTATTGATGACCTCACGTACGACTATATAACGTGTCATCCACACTCACCCTATCGATGGTATCCCACGGCCAATATATGTATGATAACACATCCAGTATACGTGTGACTTCATATCCACTATATTTAATGCCGTGATACACACTATGTATGACATCACAACACTCTGTGTTGATGACACCACACTAGGTCATATTGTGACATTATTTGCACTACAGAAGACTCGTCACTATACTCTGATTACAGCAAACCACAGTATTTTTGACATCACATCCACTTCCAGGCATGACATCAAACCCAGTGTATCTTTTGTCATGACAAAGTTTCTTCACTTATATCACACCCCGCACATTTGTATGCCATCAAACCAACAATATGCGATGACATCCTATGCACTATTTATAACATCACATCCACACCTTGATTTTTCAGACTACTGTACGTATGATATCACAACCTCTATATATGAAACTATATCCAGTATAGATGGGTCATCATATACACTACACATGTGACATTTTTACAACCACTAATCTGTGTCATCACAACGACTGTATTGACAACATGCACACCCACTCGTTGTATTACACTTACACAGTCGCCATATAATATGGTCGACGTGGGTCTACTATACACCAGTAATCCTTCAACATCCACACTTATTCTTGACGCATCAAAAACCACCGGTTTATGGGCGATCAGCCATGACGGTATTCATGACAGCACAATACACAGAATTCACACCCACTCATTCAACTTCACGGAAATGAAATCACATGTCATCTGTGATATGACAGTCAGCAAGACGACTTATGATACTTGTGACATCGAACAGCCCCATCAATATGCTATAACAACAACACGCTAGCTATTTTAATGACATCAATACTCAGTATATAGTGACATTTTCACTATGTCTGTATAATGTACCAAAAAAAAAAACAACCGCCCCCCCCCCCCCACCACTGTAGTATTCTCGCGACAGTCACAGCTTCTGTATCTGCGTGTACTCAACGCCCTTACGACTTGATTGACGTTTTTGTTGAAGTGGTGTTTTGATGAATTTAGAATGAACACACTGTATGTATGAAAATCACACCTCACTAGCGCAATGGTAGGGACACGTATAGAGCACAACTATTAGGCTGGGAGAACATTAGCAGTGCACAAGCATTGATGGACAATCAAATCGGTGGCTTGTATAGCCATGACAAGGCACTATGTTTATGACTATCATGATCCACTATTTATGGATCTCACCCACGTACTGTGTAGATGAACAAAAAACAAATTCTGTATCTGACATTGATACCCATTCTCTCTAACACCACACCCACTCATTATATTTGGGGGGGGGGGGGGGGGGGGGGGATAAACGATCACAAACATTCAGGCCCACAAAAGAAATCAGTCGAGTAAACATCACACTCAACAATGGTAAGTACGATCACAGGTGGCGATATGTATGCCATCCGGTGCACTACTACATGACAATCATAACGCACTTTACATTGATAATGGCAAACAATCCTTAGTTATTTATGACGATCACAGGCACAGTCTCCTCATAGACTAAATCAGCACTGCACTAACATTAGTGACATGTGTCTGAAACTGTGTCTGGACAGCTACATTCACTATATGTGTGACTTCTCGACAATTGGACTGTTTTCGATGACATCACACCTACATCTACGTTTATGACATAATCTTAATTTATTACTGGTCAATCAAAGAGGGGGGGGGCACAGTGTTATGAGCAATACCGTCCATTTGCAGTGCTTCAAATCGAGGCCACTAGTCTGATTTATCACATAGCCCGACCGGTATCCTGTGCCAATCACAGCTTGAATGTATCAATTTCATCAAATCGCCAGTTTGGTGTAGGACATGCATCAGTCCACTAATATATATGAAATCATATGTGATACATATGTCCATCACAGTCCCACGCTTTATGACATCACACCACTTTTTAACATCACGACCACTCTATATGACATCACTCCACAATATCTGACCTCACGTCCCATCTGTATATCTGTGTCATCACACCCACCCAATCGGATGGTATCTCAGCCAATATTTGTATATATATCACATCCAGTAATTACGTGTGACCTCTTATCCACTGTAATTTTGTTGATATGATTCCCACTATGTATTGACATCATCACAACCTCAGGTGTTGTCTGACCACCACAATCTGCACTATTTATGACCATCATTTGCCACTATAGATGACTATCACCAACATCAATTCTATCAACAGCAAACCACATATTTTATGATGTCCACATCCACTCTCAGGCCATGAACATCACTACCTCACTCTATCAGACCATCGCACTATTGTGCTAGCTTTGTCATCACCAGATATCTCCGCTGATTATCACATTCCCACATTTTGTATGACAATCCGCCACCCCCACATATATGTGTGATACACTTTCATATGCATCTGAATAATGCTTCACAATCACATGCTTTTTGTCATCACACTACGGTTCTTAATGGACAGAACATACCTCTATTGACTGAAACCACTTACAGTATGCAAGACGGCAAACATTATACAACTATACAAGTGACATCACAGCTCAGTAAGACTGTGTCATCAAACCCACTGTATTATTGACAATGTCACACCACAGTCTGAGTATGACTTCCCAATCCGGCATATGTAATGGATTCTATTGCCACGATAGAAGAAAACCCATCCTCACATTATGACATCAAACCACCATTTTTAAGACATCACACACAGTATAGTTGACATTGTATCCACGGTAATCTGTGTCATCACATCCAACGTATTGATGATATCATACCATCTGTATTATGAGGATCTCATTCGACTATTGTATGACAACATCAATATCCATTGAGCAACTATAAAACATCATATTCACTCTATTTGTAGCATCGCAGAAACTGAATCTGTATCTCACACACACACGTCTTTCCATCATATCACAACACTGGGTATGTATGACATCACACAACTATATGTTTACCATGAACAATACACTATATAAGGCATCACATCTAGCCACATTTTATGTGATCACACCACATTACTTTATGACGGCAAATATGCGCACTGTACCGCATGATATCACTTCCACTATCTGACATTGCATCCACTGTATCTGTGTCATCACAAACCATTCTATTGATGATCTCTGAGAAAGGAACTGTATATATCGACATCACACCCAGTTTATGTATGACAACTTATGCACTATAACATAACGTCCAGCTCTCATCCACTCTTTATGATTTCACACCAAAGGATGTAGTCATCACATTAACATCCACTGAATTCAATAATTATGTCACCCACACTATATATTGACATCACACACAAAAGACAACACGTAAATCGTTATAATCTGCATTCTCATCCACTATATCTGACACGGAATCCATTGTATCTGGTCATCAAACCCAGTGTTATTCAAACGACACCAACATCCACTCTCTGGATCATCACAACACACACACTATATGTATGACAACATATTCAGTATGCATGACATGGCATAACTCTAAACTTATGACATCAGACCCCTATATATATATTCTACATCACATCCAGTATATTTATGAACATCATAATCCAATATAACAAATGATACCACACACACTGCTTTCACATGCCAACACAACGGCTATTCCTGACATCACACCCACTAATATTTACATCACACCCACTGTATCATGTCATCACACCCGCTGTATCGATGACATCACAACAAGTAAAGGAATTTCATCCACACTTTTGGGGGCATAAAAACGTATGACACCATACACATTTTAAACAAGAAATCCCATTCAAAATTATGACATCAATGCTCATATTGATGACATCACCAACCACTGCATTCATGACCATCAGATCTCCTATATATGACATAACGTCCACGGTTAATGACATCTCATCCCCCTATCATCTATGGTATCACCGCCACTCTATGTGTGTCATCACACCCAATTGTATCTACTTTATCAAAAACAGTGTACGTATGACATCACAGCCACTATATGTGTGACATCATATGCACAGCATAGGGACATCACATCCACTCTTTATGACGTCACACCACTTTATTGAAATGACCTTCACACGTCGACTATATACGTGTCATCACACTCCACCCTATCGATGGTATCACGGCCAATATATGTATGATATCACATCCAGTATACGTGTGACTTTCAATTATCCACTATATTATATGCATGATACACACTAATTTATGACATCACAACACTCTGTGTTGATGACACCACACTAGGCATATTGTATACATCATTTGCACTACAGAAGAGGTCACATATACTCTATTACAGCAAACCACAGTATTTTATGACATCACATCCACTTCAGGCATGACAGCATCTCACCACTGTATCTGTACTTTGTCATGACAATTTCTCACTGATATCACACCCACATTTGTATGCCATCAAACCAACAAGTATCGTGACATCCTGTGCACTATTTTATAACATCACATCCACACCTTGAGTCTTCAGACTACTGCCTACGTATCAGACATCACAAACCTCTATATATGAAACTATATCAGTAAGTATGATGGCAACATATAACCCACTAGCACATGTGACATCACAACCGACATAATCTGTGTCATACATAACAAAGAGGCTGTATTGACAACATCACAAGACCCACTCGAATTTATAGTTGTATTACATCACACAAGAGTCTGCCATATATATGGCGATATCAACCTGGCACTAATACACATACATCACATCCTCACTTTAATGACATTATTAATAAAAACAAACTTACCGTTTATTCATGGCATATCACAACTGATCGGGTTATTCCATAGCATCACAGCCCACTCGAATTCATGAAATCAGCATTAGCCACTGTATATACATGTCACATTACACTATACTTTGTGACATCACAGTCCACAATCATCTATAACAACATACATCTACCTACTGTTGTTTATGACCATCATACATCAGTATATATGACATTTCATATGTGTGTATGAATGAATAATCATAGCACAGCCACTGTAAGTCCAGACATCACATCCTACTGGTAATCTGTGTAATCACCCTCCGAACTTGATTGACGGTGATGAACACACTATGTAATGTATAGAAATCACACTCACTCCCACAGCGATGTAGGACACCTATAGGCACTTCTATACCCGCTTAAGACATTATATGCTTCTTTACGTCTTGATGACAATCATATAGACGTGCTTATGAGTAAAGCCATGACAAGCACTATTGTGTGTGTATGTACATGTTTTATACGACATCATATCCACTATATATGAATCTCACCCATCACTGTGTGAGTGATGACAAAAAAATTCTGTATCTGACTTAGCATATCATTAACTCTGCTTTCTCACCCCACCCACACTTCTCTATAAATGTCATCACACCCAACCTCTGTCGGCAAGACATCACACTCCAACAATTTGTAAGACATCACAGGTGGCCCCCCATATGTTTATGCGGGGACATCCTAGTGCACTATATCAGCAATGACATCATAATATCAACACTTTTGGCAACAATCCTTAGTAGTTTATGAACATCACATGCAACTCTCCTCATGACATCACACGCTACAACATATACATGTGGTCATACTGTGTGTGGGACAGCACATTCATAACCTATATTGTGTGACTCTCACAATGAGACTGTTTCGATGACATCACTACACACTACGTTTTATGACATATCTACTTATATATGGCATACTCAAACACAGTGTTATACAATATCATCAGGCCATGCCCAGTGGCTTCACAGCCACTATGGTCTGATATCACAACCTCCCCACGGTATGTGTGCCATCACACTGACATGTATCAATGTCCTTCATCAAACCCAGTTTTTCGTGTATGACATCATCTCCACTATCATATATGAAAATCATAGGCATTGTGATACACTATAGTCATCACATCCACTCTTTATGACATCACACCACACTTTTTAACAATCACGACCACTTCTATAATGACATCACTTGCCACTATATCTGACCTCAACGATCCACTGTATCTGTGTCATCACACACCACCCAATTCGATGTATCCTTCAGCCCCAGCCCAATATTTGTATGATATCCCACATCCAGTATACAGTTTGTATTTGTGACCATCGACTCCTATTCCATCTGTATTTTTGATATGATACCACCACATTATAATATGACATCCTACAAACCTCGTGTGTGATGACACCAACACCCACACTCCCCAGATATGTATGACATCATTTTGCACTATAGATAGAGACATCAACATACCCTGCCCGCCATCTAATCACCGAGCAAACCCTACATATTTTATGATGTCATCATCCACTCGTCAGAGCAATGACATCATACTCACTCTATCAGACATCACGTGCATTGCCACCAGTGTATACTTGGTCAATCACAAGCTCTCTCCGCTGATATCACATCCACTTTTGTCTATGACATCACACCCACTAACATGGTGACATCATATGCACTCGTAATAACATCACAACCACTGCTTTTGTCATCACACACTACTGTTCTTTGATGACAGCACATATGGCACAACCTCTATTATGAAACCACATCCAGTATGCAGGGCAACATATATACACTATACATGTGACACATCACACAGCCAGTAAACTGAGTCCATCACACCCACTGTATTGACAATGTCACCCCCACTCTTTGTATTGGATCTTCACACTTCTTGGCATATGATATAGCATTCCTACTGTTGCACGATAGAAGAAAACCATCCTCACATTATGCACATAAAGACCAAAAGACCACCACCATTTTTTTTAAGACACCCATCACAACACCTAGTATAAAAGATTGACATTGTATCCACGGTATCATTCTCGTGTCACATCACATCCATACGTAGTATGATTGATATCATACCATCTGTATTATGAGATCTCATCGACTATGTATGACAACATCATATCCATTGTATAAAACATCATATTCACTCTATTGTAGCCATCGCAGAAACCAAATCTGTATCCTGTATCATCACACACACTCTCTTTATTCCACATCATATCACAACCTTGAGCCGTATGTATGACATCACACCAAACTATATTTAGTTTACCCACTCATATACACTATATAAGGCATACAGCACCACCCCCCCATTTTCATGTGATATCACACCACATTACCTTTTGACGGCAAATGCACTGTACTCATGATATCACTCCCACTATCTGACATTGCATCCACTGTATCTGTGTCATCACAACCATTCATTGATCTTTCATTGATGATCTCTGGACAACTTGTAATATATGACATCACACCCAGCTTTATTGTATGACAACTTAATGACCACTATACATAAAGTCTCACATCCACTCTTTTAAGATTTCAACACACATTTGTAGTCATCACATTTACATCCACTGAATTCATGATGTCACCCACACTATATATGACATCACACAACAAAGACAACACGATGTTTATATCTGCCAATTCACCCACTATATCTGACACTGAATCCATTGTATCTGGCAGGTCATCAAAAAACCCAGTGTATCAATGACACCACACCCACTCTCTGGATCACATCACACACACTACTAATATGTATGACATATATTCAGTATGCATACATGGCATGAACTCTCATATGACATCAGACCCCTATATATATGACATCACATCCAGTATATATATGACATCATATCCAATATATATGATACCACACACACACTGCTTTCATGACAACACAACGGCTATTCCTGACATCACACCCACTATATAATTGACATCACACCCACTGTATCAGTGTCATCACACCCGCTGTATCGATGACATCACAACAAGCTATGGAAGTGTCATCACACTATGGCATACGTATGACACCATACACATTTTACAAGAAATCCACATTCAAAAATTATGACATCAATAGCTCAGTATTGATGACATCACCACCACTGCAGTATTCATGACATCAGATCTCCTATATATATGACATAACGTCCCACCACATGGATAATGACATCTCTTCCCCACTCTACATCTATGGTATCACCGGCCACTCTATCGTGTTAGTCATCACACCCAATATATCTACTTTATCAAAACAGTGTACGTATGGACATTCACAGAGCCACTATATGTGTGACATCATATGCACTGCGCCATTAGGCACATCACATCCACTACTTTAATGACCGTCACACCACTTTATTGACTGACCTACGCAACTCTCGACTATATACGTGTCATCACACTCACCCTATCGATGGTATCACGGCCACCCCACCCAAATATATGTATGATATCACATCCAGTATTACTGTGTTGTTACTGACATGCCATATCCACCTATATTTATGCCATGAATACACAATCTATGTATGACATCACAACACTCTTGATGTTGATGACACCACACTAGGTCATATTGTAAAACATTTGGCACCTACAAACGAAGAGAGGTCACATATACTGCTATTACAGCAAACCACAGTATTTTTTCGACACTTCACATCCACTTCATGGCACAAGACATTCACACCCACTGTATATCTTTGTCATGACAATTTCTTCACTGATATCACACCCACATTTGTATGCCATCAAACCAACAATATGCGCTGACATCCTTGCTACTATTTATAACTATCACATCCACACCTTGAGTCTTCATGACTACTGTACTATATGACATCACAACCTCTATATATGAAACTATATCCAGTATAGATGATGGCAACAATATACCCTACACATGTGACATCACAACCACTAATCTGTGTAATCATCACAACGACTGTATTTGACAACATCACACCCACTATCGTTGTATTACATCCACAGTCGCCATATATTTATGGCGACGTGGCACTATACATCAACATCATCACAGTCCCTCACTTTATGACATCATAAAACCACCGGTTTATGGCATCACCTGACCGGTATTCATGACATCATCACCCACTCAATTCAATGAAATCACATGCACTGTATATGACAATCACATACACTATACTTGTGACATCAACAGCCACAATATCTATAACAACACACCATACTATGTTTATGACATCATACTCAGATATATATACATTTCACATGGTGTATGAATGACAACGCAACCACTGTATCCGACATCACAGCTACTGTAATCCTGGTGTAATCACCCCAAACTTGATTGCCGGTATGAAACACCCTCGTATGTATGAAATCAAAATCACACCCACAGCGTGGTAGGACACTGTAGGCACTCTATATGACATTATATGCACTCTTGATGATGACAGTCATATCGGTGCTTGTAAGCCATGAGACAAGCTCTATGTTTTTCATCATTTCCACTATATATGAATCTCACCACACTGTGTAGATGACAAAACACATATTCTGTATCTGACTTGAAACCCATTCGCTCTCTAACACCACACCCACTCTATATGTCATCACACCAACTCTGTCGAAAACATCACACCAACAATGTAAAAGACATCACAGGTGTGGCATATGTTATGCCATCCTATGCACCTATACATGACATCATATCCACACTTTATGGCAACAATCCTGAGTTATTTATGACCATCACATTCACTCCATCCTCATGACATCACACGCACTACATATGACAGTCATGGGGTCTTACTGTGTGTGACAGCACATTCACTATATGTTGTGACTTCTCACAATGACGTGTTCGATGACATCACAACACACTTAATACGTTTATGACATATCTACTTTATAAACTGGCATCAAACACAGTGTTATGACAACTACAGACATTGCGTGCTTCACAGCCACTAGTCTGATATCACACCCACGGTATGTGTGCCATCACACTGAATGTATCAATTTTCAATCAAACCCAGTTGTGTGTATGACATCATCTCCACATATATATATGAAATCATTTATGTGATACATAATGTCATCAACAAGTCCACTCTTTATGACATCACATACCACTTTTTAAACATCACGACCACTCTATATGACATCACTCCACCTATATCTGACCTCGACGTCGTTCACACTGTATCTGTGTCATCACACTCCAACCCTCCATCGATGGTATCTCAGCCAATAATTGTATGATATCACATCCAGTATACGTGTGACCTCTTATCCCACTTGATATTTTGATATGATACCCACTTATATATGACATCACAAACCTCGGTGTTGATGACACCACACTCGGCATATGTATGACATCATTTGCACTATAGAATGACATCACATCCGCTCTATCACAGCAAACCACATATTTTATGATGGTCACATCCACGTCAGGACATGACATCATACTCACTCTCTATCAGACCCTTGCACCAAAGTGTATCTTTGTCCATCAAAAAGCTACTCCGCTGATAATCACATCCACTTTTGTATTAACATCACACCACTACATGTTGTGACATCATATGCCCTCTGTAATAACATCCACAACCACTGCTTTTGTCATCACACTACTGTTTCTTATGACAGCACAACCCTCTATTATGAAACCACATCCAGTATGCAGCAGGGCAACATATACACCACATACATTGTGACATCACAGCCAGTAAACTGAGCATCACACCCACTGTATTGACAATGTCACCCCCACTCTTTTGTAATGTCTTACACTTGGCATATTGTATAGCATCTGTGCACGATAGAAGAAAACCCATCCTCACATTATGACATCAAACCACCATTTTTAAAGACATCACACACAGTATAGTTGACATTGTATCCACGGTATCTGTGTCATCACACATCCACGTATTGATGATATCATACCAAATCTGTATTTATGAGATCTCATCGACTATGTATAGACAACATCATATCCATTGTATAAAAACATCATATTCACTCTATATTTGTAGCATCGCAGAAACTGTATCTGAGTCTCACACACACTCTTTCCATCATATCACAACTTGGTATGTATGACATCAACACCAACTATATGTTTTACCATCATATACACTATATAAGGCATCACAAACCACATTTTATGTGATCACACCACATTACTTTGACGGCAAATGCACAGTACTCATGATATCACTCCCCACTATCTGACATTGCATCCACTGTATCTGTGTCCATCACAACCATTCTATTGATGATCTCTGGACAACTGTATATATGACATCACACCCAGTTTATGTATGAGGACAACTTATGCACTATACATAACGTCATCATCCACTCTTTATGATTTCACACCATTGTAGTCATCACATTACATCCACTGAAATTTCATGATGTCACCGGCACACTATATATGACATCACACACAAGACAACACGATTTCATGTTATATCTGCCAATTCACCCACTTATATCTGACACTGAATCCATTGTATCTGGGTCATCAACCCAGTGTATCAATGACACCACATCCACTCTCTGGATCACATCACACACACTATATGTATGACATCATATTCAGTATGCATGACATGGCATGAACTCTATGACATCAGACCCCCTATATATATGACATCACACATTCCAGTATATTTATGACATCATATCCAATATATATATGATACCACACACACTGCTTTCATGACAACACAACGGCTATTCCTGACATCACACCCACTATATTTTGACATCGGACACCCACTGTATCAGTGTCATCACACCCGCTGTATCGTGATGACATCACAACAAGTATGGAAGTCATCACACTTGGCATACGTATGATGACACCATACACATTTTACAAGAAATCCCATTCAAAAAATTATGACATCATGCTCAGTATTGATGACATCGCACCACCACTGCATTCATGACATCAGATCTCCTATATATGACATAACGTCCACGGTTTGAATGACATCTCATCCCCTACATCTATGTATCACAGCCACTCTATGTGTGTCATCACACCCAATGTATCTTCTACTTTATCAAAAACAGTGTACGTATGACATCACAGCCACTATATGTGTGACATCATATGCACAGCATAGGACATCACATCCACTCTTTATGACGTCCACAACACTTTATTGATGACCTCACGTCGACTATATACGTGTCATCACACACTCACACCCTATCGATGGTATCACGGCCAATATATATGTATGATATCACATCCAGTATACGTGTGACTTCCATATCCACTATATTTATGCCATGATACACACGTATTATGTATGAACATCACAACGGACTCTCTGTTTTGATGACACCACACTAGGCATATTGTAATATCATTTGCACTACAGAAGAGGTCACATATACTCTATTACAGCAAACCACAGTATTTCTGACATCACATCCACTTCAGTGCATGACATCACAGCTCCACTGTATACTATGTCATAACAATTTCTTCACTGAATTGATCACACCCACATATGTATTCCATCAAACCAACAATATGCCTGACACTCCTGTTGCACTATTTATAACATCACATCCGACACCTTGAGTCTTCAGACTAACTGTACTCTAATTGACGCAACTCAGACAACCTCTATATATGAAACTATATCCAGTATAGATGGCAACATATACCCTAACACATGGTGACAATCAACAACCACTAATCTGTGGCATCACAACGACTGTATTGATCAATCATCACAACCACGTCGTTGTATTTACAATCACACAGTCGCTCATATATATTGGCGACCGTGGCTCTATACCCTTCATCACAATCCCTCACTTTATGATTTTAAAACCCACCGATTTAGGGAAGTCACCTGACGTTTTCATGACATCACTAATCACATCCCTCTCTATTTCATGAAATCACATGCCACGTGTAGATGAACATTCAACATACACTATACTTGTGTACATCAACAGCCCTGCAAGATCCTATAACAACACACCAACGATGTTTAAAGACCTCATAAGTACTCATATATATGACATATCACATGGTGGTAATGAATGACACAACCTGCAACCTCTGTATCCGACATCACAGCTACTGTAATCTGTGTAATCACCGCCAACGTTGATTGACTGTTATGAAAACCGAACCCTGTATGTATAAAATTCACACCCTCAGCGTGTGAGGACAGCTTATTAGGCACTCTATAAGACATTATATCACGCTTGATGACATCATATCGGTGCTTTGAAGCCATGACAAGCAACTATGTTTATGACATCAATAATCCTCTATATATGATCTCACCACTCATGCTGTATAGATGACAAAAGCAAAATTCGTCTCTGACTATGAAACCCATTCTCTCTAACCCACTCCCACTCTATATGTCATCACACCCACTCTGTCGAAAACATCACACCAACAATAGTTAAGACATCACAGGTGGCATATGTATGCATCCTGTGCACTATACATGACATCATATCAACACTTTATGGCAACAATCCTTATGTATTTATGACATCACATGCACTCTCCTCATGACATCACAAGACGCACTACATATGACATGTGTCTACTGTGTTGTGACAGCACATTCACTATAATTGTGACTCTCTCAATGACGTGTTTCGATGACATCACACACACTACGTTTATGACATATCTACTTTATATGGCATCAAACACAGTGTTATGACAATACAGCCATTGCGTGCTTCACAGCCACATGTCTGATATCACACCCACGGTATGTGTGCCATCACACTGAATGTATCAATTTCATCAAACCCAGTTTTGTGTATGACATCATCTCCACTATATATATATGAAATCATATGTTATACACTATGTCATCACATCCACTCTTTAAGACATCCACACCACTTTTTAACATCACGACACACTCTAGTATACAATCACTCCACTATATCTGACCTCACGTCCACTGTATCTGTGTCATCACACCCACCCAAATCGATGGCTATCTCAGCCAATATTTGTATGATATCACATCCAGTATACGTGTGGACCTCTTATCCACTGTATTTTTTCTGATATGATACCCATTATATATACATCACAAACCTCGGTGTTGATGACACCACACTCGGCATATGTATGACAATCCACCACATCATTTTTGCACTATAGATGACATCAACATCCGCTCTATCACAGCAAACCACATATTTTATGATGTCACATCCACGTCAGGCATGACATCATACTCACTCTATCAATCACATTGCACCAAGTGTATCTTGGTCATCACAAGCTCTCCGCTGATATCACATCTCTCACTTTTGTATGACATCACACCCACTACATGTTGACATCATATGCACTGTAATAACATCACAACCACTGCTTTTGTCATCATCACACTACTGTTCTTATGACAGCACAACCTCTATTATGAAACCACATCCAGTATGCAGGGGGGGGGGCAACATATACACTATACATGTGACATCACAGCCATGTAAACTGAGTCATCACACCCACTGTATTGACAAGTCACCCCCCACTCTTTGTATGTCTTCACACTTGCATATGTTAATAGCATCTTTTGCACGATAGAAGAAAACCCATCCTCACATATGACATCAAACCACCATTTTTTAAGACATCACAGCACAGTATATTTGACATTGTATCCACTATCTGTTCATCACATCCAACATAGTATGATGATATCATACCATCTGTATTTATGATGATCCCCCCCCCCCCCTCCATCGACTATGTATGACAACATCATATCCATTGTATAAAACATCATATGTCACTCTATTGTAGCATCGCAGAAACAAGTATCTGTATCTCACCCACACTCTTTCCATCATATCACAACTTGGTATGTAGGTGACATCACACCAACTATATGTTTTACCACCATATACACTATATAAGCATCAACACCACATTTTATGTGATCACACCACATTACTTTTGACGGCAAATTGCACTGTACTCATGATATCACTCCCACTATCAGACTTGCATCCACTGTATCTGTGTCATCACAACCATTCTATTGATGATCTCTGGACAACTGTATATATGACATCACACCCAGTTATGTATGACAACTTATGCACTATACATAACGTCTCATCCACTCTTTAATGATTCACACCCATTGTATTCATCACATTACATCCACATGAATTCATGATGTCACCCACACTATATATGACATCACACACAAGACAACACGATGTTATATCTGCCAATTCACCCACTATATCTGACACTGAATCCATTGTATCAGGTCATCAAACCAGTGTATCAATGACACCACAATCCACTCTCATGGATCACATCACACACACTATATGTATGACATCATTATTCAGTATGCATGACATGGCATGAACTCTATGACATCAACCCCTATATATATGACATCACATCCAGTATATTTTATGACATCATATCCAATATATATGATTATCCACACACACACTGCTTTCATGACAACACAACGGGCTATTCCTGACATCACACCCACTATATTTGACATCACACCCACTGTATCAGGTGTCATCACACCCGCTGTTTATCGATGACATCACAACAAGTATGGAAGTCATCACACTTGGCATACATGTATGACACCATACACATTTACAAGAAATCCCATTCAAACAATTATGACATCAATGCTCAGTATTGATGACATCACCACCACTGCATTCATGACATCAGATCTCCTATATATGACATAACGGTCCACGGTTAATGACATCTCATCCCCTACATCTATGGTATCACCGCTCCACTCTATGTGTGTCATCACACCCTATGTATCTACTTTATCAAAAAACAGTGTACTATGACATCACAGCCACTATATGTGTGACATCATATGCACAGCATAGGACATCACATCCACTCTTTATGACGTCACACCACTTTATTGATGACCTCAATCACGTCGACTATATACGTGTCACACTCACACCTCACCCTATCGATGGTATCACGGCCAATATATGTATGATATCAACATCCAGTATACGTGTGACTTCATATCCACTATATTTATGCCATGATACACACTATGTATGACATCACAACACTGGTGTGTTGATAATACACCACAACTAGGCATATTGTAATATCATTTGCACTACAGAAGAGGTCACATATACTCTATTACAGCAAACCACAGTATTTCTGACATCACATCCACTTCAGGCATGACATCACACCCACTGTATCTTTGTCATGACAATTTCTTCACTGATATCACACCCACATTTGTATGCCATCAAACCAACAATATGCCTGACATCCTGTGCACTATTTATAACATCACATCCACACCTTGAGTCTTCAGACTACTGTACTTATGACATCACAACCTCTATATATGAAACTATATCCAGTATAGATGGCAACATATACCCTACACATGTGACATCACAACCACTAATCTGTGTCATCACAACGACTGTATTGACAACATCACACCCACTCGTTGTATTACATCACAGTCGCCATATATATGGCGACGTGGCACTATACACATCATCACATCCTCACTTTATGACATTAAACCACCGTTTATGGCAATCACCTGACGGTATTCATGACATCACACACCCACTCAATTCATGAAATCACATGCACTGTATATGACATCACATACACTATACTTGTGACATCACAGCCACAATAATCTAATAACAACACACCTACTATGTTTATGACATCATACTCAGTATATATGACATTTCACATGGTGTATGAAATGGAACACGCAGCCATGTAATCCGACATCACAGCTACTGTATCTGTGTAATCACCCAACTTGATTGACGGTATGAAAACTTACCTGTATGTATGAAATCACACCCACAGCATGTAGGACACTATAGGCACTCTATAAGACATTATAATGCACGCTTGATGACATCATAATCGGTGCTTGTAAAGCCATGACAAGCACTATGTTTATGACATCAATTATCCACTATAATATGATCTCACCCACACTGTGTAGATGACAAAAGATACAAATTCTGTATCTGACTTGATACCCATTCTCTCCAACACCACACCCACTCTATATGTCATCACACCCACTCTTGTCGAAAAAACATCACACATCAAACACAACAATGTAAGACATCACAGGTGGCATATGTATGCCATCCTGTGCACTATACATGACATCATATCAACACTTTATGGCAACAATCTTAGTATTTATGACATTCACATGCACTCTCCTCATGACATCACACGCCACTACAATTATGACATTAAGCTGGCTCATACTACTTGTGTGTGACAGCACATTCACTATATGTGTGAACTTCTCAGTCACAATGACTGTTTTCGATGACATCACACACACTACGTTTATGACATTATCTACTTAATATGGCATCAAAACACAGTGTTATGACAATACAGCCATTGCGTGCTTTGCACAGCCACTATGTCTGATATCACACCCACGGTATGTGTGCCATCACACTGAATGTATCAATTTCATCAAACCCAGTTTGTGTATGACATCATCTCCACTATATATATGAAAATCATATATGTGATACATATGTCATCACATCCACTCTTTATGACATCACACCTCTTTTTAACATCACGACCACTCTATATGACATCACTCCACTATATCTGACCTCACGTCCACTGTATCTGTGTCATCACACACCCACCCAATCGATAAGGTATCTCAGTGGCAGCCAATATTTGTATGATATCACATCCAGTATACGTGTGACCTCTATCCACTGTATTTTTGACCTGTGATGATACCCTTATATATGACATCACAAACCTCGGTGTTGATGACACCACACTCGGATATGTATGACATCATTTGCACTATAGATGACATCACATCCGCTCTATCATACAGCAAACCACATATTTTATGATGTCACATCCACGTCAGGCATGACAATCATACTCACTCTAATCAGACATTGCTGCACACCAGTGTATCTTGGTCCATCACAAACTCTCCGCAGATATCACATCCACTTTTGTAATGACATCACACCCGACTACATGTGCTGACATCATATGCACTAGTAATAACATCACAACCACCTGCTTCTTGTCATCACACTACTGTTCTTATGACAGCACAACCTCTATTATATGAAACCACAATCCAGTATGCAGGGGCAACATATACACTATTCACATGTGACATCACAGCCCAGTAAAACTGAAGTCATCCACACCCACTGCTGATTGACAATGTCACCCCACTCTTTGTATGTCCTTCACTTGGCATATGTATAGCACATGCTGTTGCATTGCACGATAGAAGAAAACCCATCCTCACATTATGTCATCAAACCACCACTTTTTAAGACATCACAACACAGTATATTGAATCATGTATCCACGCCAGTTCATCTGGTCACATCATCCACGTATTGATTGATATTCATACCATCTGTAATTTATGAGATCTCATCGACTATTATGACAACATCATATCCATTGTATAAAACATCATATTCACTATTTATTTGTAGTCAGCATCGCAGAACTGTTATTCTGCTATATCACACACACTCTTATCCATCATCAATCACAACCTTGGTATGTATGACATCACACCAACTATATTTTTACACACTCATATATACACTATATAAGGCATACACACACATTTTTACATATGTTTTATGATCCACACCACATTATCAATTTTGACGCAAATGCCTACTGTACTACATGATATCACTCCCACTATCTGACATTGGCAATCCACTGTATCTGTGTCAATCACAACACCATTTTCTATTGATGATCTCTGGACTACTGTATGTATATATGACATCACACCCAGTTTATGTATGCACAACTTTTTCCAATGCACTTATACATAACGTCCCTCATCCACACTCTTTATGATTTCACACCATTGTAGTCACAGACCACCCTTTACATCCACTGAATTCATGATGTCACCCACACTATATATGACATCACACACAAGACAACACGATGTTTTGCATATCTGCCAATTCTCCAATGAAATGGCACCCACATATATCTGACACTGAATCCATTGTATCTGGTGCCGTCATCAAACGCCAGTGTATCAATGACACCACATCCACTCTCTGGATCACATCACACACACTAATATGTATGACCATCATGTGATTCAGTATTGCATGACATGGCATGAAAGCTCATATGATGACATCAGACCCCTATATATATGACATCTGCACATCCTAGTATATTTTACATGACATCATATCCAATATATATGATACCACACACACTGCTTTCATGACAACACAACGGGACTATTCCTGACATCACACCCACTATATTTGACATCACACCCACTGTATCAGTGTCATCACACCCGCCCTGTATCGATGACATCACACAACAAGTATGGAAGTCATCACACTTGGCATACGTATGACACCATACACATTTTACAAGAAATCCATTCAAAAATTATGACATCAATGCTCAGTATTGATGACATCACCACCACTGCATTCATGACATCAGATCTCCTTATATATGACATAACGTCCACGGTTAATGACATCTCATCCCCTACATCTAATGGTATCAGCACTTCGTTACCACTCTATGTGTGTCATCACACTCCAATGTATCTACTTTATCAAAAACAGATGTACCCTATGACATCACAGCCACTATATGTGTGACATCAATGCACTGCATAGGACATCACCATCCACTCTTTATGACGTCACACCACACTTTATTGATGACCACACGTCGACTAGTATACGTGTCATCACACTCACCCTATCGATGGTATCACGGCCAATTATTATATGTAATGATATCACATCCATATACGTGTGACTTCATATCCACATTATTTATGGCCATGATACATGCACTAATGTATGACATCACAACACTCTGTGTTGATTGACACCACACTAGGCATATTGTAATATCATTTGCACTACAGAAGAGGTCACATATACTCTATCTACTATTACAGCAAACCACAGTATTTTTGACATCACATCCACTTCAGGCATGACATCACACCCACTGTATTTTTGTCATGACAAATTTCTTCACTGATATCACACCCACATTTGTATGCCATCAAACCAACAATATGCAAGCTGACGTTCCTATGCACTATTTATAACATCACTATCCACACCTTGAGTCTTCAGACTACTGTACTTATGACATCACAACCTCTATATATGAAACTATATCCAGTATAGATGGCAACATATACCCTTACACATGTGACATCACAACCACTAATCTGTGTGACCATCACAACCGACTGTATTGACAACATCACACCCACTCGTTTATTACATCACAAGTCGCCATATATATATGGCGAACTTGGCACTATACACATCATCACATCCTCACTTTATAACATTAAAACCACCGGTTTATGTGCATCACCCTGACGCGTATTCATGACATCACACCCACTCATATTCATGAAATCACATGCACTGGTATATGATTGACATCACATACACTATACTTGTGACATCACAGCCAGCAATAATCTATTAACAACACAAAACCTACTATGTTTATGACATCATAGACTCAGTATATATGACATTTCACAGTGGGTGGTGTATGAATGACAACACAGCCACTGTATCCGACATCATACAGCTACTGTATCTGTGTAATCACCCCCAACTTGGATTGACGGTATGAAACACCCTGGTATCCGTAGTGAAATCACACCACACAGGTGTAGGACTCTATAGGCACTCTATAAAGACATATATGCTACGTCTTGATGCACATCATATCGGAGCTTGTAAGCATGACAAGCACACTATGTTTATGACATCATATCCACTTATATATGATCTCACCCACACTGTGTAGATGACAAAACAAATTCTGTATCTGACTTGATACCCCCTTCTCTCTAACACCACACCACTTCTCTAATGTCATCACACCCACTATGTCGAAAACATACACACAACAATGTATAGACATCACAGGTGGCATATGTATGCCATCCTGTGCACTATACATGACATCATATTCAAACACTTTATGGCAACAATCCTTAGATATTTATCCACGACGGATCACATGCACTGGGGTCCTCATGACATCACACGCTCACTACATATGAACATGTGGTTCTACTGTGTGTGACAGCACATTCACTATATGTGTGACTTCCTCACAATGACTGTTTCGATGACATCAACAAGAAACCACACTACGTTTATGACATATCTACTTTAATATGGCATCAAACACAATGTTTATGACATACAGCCATTGCGTGCTTCACAGCCACTATGATCTGATATCACACCCACTGTGATCTGTGCCATCACACTGAATTATCAATTTCATCAAACCCAGTGTGTGTATGACATCATCTCCACTAGTATATATGAAATCATATTGATACATATGTCATCACATCCACTCTTTATGACATCACACACTTTTTAAAACATCACGACCAACTCATATATGACATCACTCCGACTATATCTGACCTCACGTTCCACTGTATCTGTGTCATCACACCCACCCAATCGATGGTTATCTCAGCCAATATTTTTGTATGATATCACATGGCCAGTAACGTTGTGTCAACCTCTTATCCACTGTATTTTTTGATATGATGATACCCACTTATATATGACATCACAAACCTCGGTGTTGATGACACCACACAAGCTCGGATATGTATGACATCATTTGCACACTATAGATGACATCACATCCGCTCTATCACAGCAAACCACATATTTTATGATGTCACATCCACGTCAGGCTCATGACATCATACTCGACTCTATCAGACATTGCACCAAGTGTATCTTGGTCTTACACAAACTCTCCGCTGATATCACATCCACTTTTGTATTACATACGGGGCAGCACACCAACTACATGTGTGACATCATATGCACTGTAATAACATCACAACCACTGCTTTGTCATCACACTACTGTTCTTATGACAGCACAACACCTCTATTATGAAACCACATCCCAGTATGCAGCGGCAACATATACACTATACATGTGACATCACAGCCAGTAAACTGAGTCATCACACCCACTGTATTGACAATGTCACCACCCCCACTCTTTGTATGTCTTCACACTTGGCATATGTATAAGCATCTGTTGCACGATAGAAGAAAACCCATCCTCACATTATGACATCAAACCACCATTTTTAAAGACATCACACACAGTATAGTTGACATTGTATCCACGGTATCTGTGTCATCACATCCAACGTATTGATGATATCATACCATCTGTATTTATGAGATCTCATCGACTATGTATGACAACATCATATCCATTGTATAAAAACATCATATTCACTCTATTTTGTAGCATCGCAGAAACTGTATCTGTATCTCACACACACTCTTTCCATCATATCACAACCTTGGTATATGTATGACATCACACCAACTATATGTTTACCACCATATACACTATATAAGGCATCACAAGGCCACATTTTATGTGATCACGAGCACCACATTACTTTTGACGGCAAATGCACTGTACTCATGATATCACTCCCACTATCTGACATTGCATCCACTTGTATCTGTGTCATCACAACCATTCTATTGATGATCTCTGACAACTTTCGGGTGTATATATGACATCACACCCAGTTTATGTATGACAACTTATGCATAATTACATAACGTCTCATCCACTCTTTATGATTTCACAACCATTGTAGTCCATCACATTACATCCACTGAATTCATGAATGTCACCCACACTATATATGGACATCAACACAAGACAACACGATTTTGTTATATCTGCCAATTCACCCACTATATCTGACACTGAATCCATTGTATCTGGGTCATCAAACCCAGTGTATCAATGACACCACATCCACTCTCTGGGATCACATCACACACACTATATGTATGACATCATATTCAGTATGCATGACATGGCAAGGAGCGGATGAACTCTATGACATCAGACCCCTATATATATGACATCACATCCAGTATATTAATTGACATCATATCCAATATATATGATACCACACACACACTGCTTTCATGACAACACAACGGCTATTCCTGACATCACACCCACTATATTTGACATCACACCCACTGTATCAGTGTCCGTCACAACCCGCTGTATCGATGACATCACAACAAGTATGGAAGTCATCACACACTTGGCATACGTATGACACCATACACATTTTACACAAGAAATCCCATTCAAAATATTTTATGACATCAATGCTCAGTATTGATGACTATCACCACCACTGCATTCATGACATCAATCTCCTATATATGACATAAACGTCCACGGTTAATGACATCTCATCCCCTACATCTATGGTATCACCGCCAGCTCTATGTGTGTCATCACACCCAAGTATCTACTTTATCAAAAACAGTGTACTATGACATCACAGCCACTATATGTGTGACATCATATGCACTGCATAGGACATCACATCCACTCTTTATTACACGTCACCACCACTTTATTGATGACCTCTCACTCGACTATATACGTGTCATCAACACTCACCCTATCGATGGTATCACGGCCAATATATGTATGATATCACATCATCCAGTATACGTGTGACTTTCATATCCACTATATTTATGCCATGATACACACTATGTATGACATCACAACAGGCTCTGTGTGTTGATGAACCACACTAGGCATATTGTAATATCATTTGCACTACAGAAGAGGTCACATATACTCTATTACAGCAAACCACACAGTATTCTCTGACATCACATCCACTTCAGGCTCAATGACATCACACCACTGTATCTTTGTCATTACAATTTCTTCACTGATATCACACCCACATTTGTATGCCATCAAACCAACAATATGCCTGACATCCTGTGCACTATTTATAACATCACATCCACACCTTGAGTCTTCAGACTACTGTACTTATGACATCACAACCTCTATATATGAAACTATATCCAGTATAGATGGCAACATATACCCTACACATGTGACATCACAACCACTAATCTGTGTCATCACACGGCTGTATTGACAACATCAACACCCACTTCGTTGTATTACATCACAGTCGCCATATATATATGGCGAACGTGGCACTATACACATCAAGTCACATCCTCACTTTATGACATTTAAAACCACCGTTTATGGCATCACCCCTGACGGTATTCATGACATCACACCCACTCAATTCATGAAATCACATGCACTGTATATGACATCACATACACTATACTTGTGACATCACAGCCACAATATCTATAACAGACACACCTACTAACGTGTTTATGACATCATACTCAGTATATATGACATTTCACATGTGTGTATGAATGACAACGACAGCCACTGTATCCGACATCACAGCTACTGTATCTGTGTAATCACCCCAACTTGATTGAACGGTATGAAACACCTGTATGTATGAATCACACCCACAGCTGTGGTAGGACACTATAGGCACTGCTATAAGACATTATATGCCACGCTTGAATGACATCATATCGGTGCTTGTAAGCCATGACAAGCACTAAGTGTTATGACATCATATCTCACACTATATATGATCTCACCCACACTGTGTAGATGACAAAACAAATTACTGTATCTGACTTGAATACCCATTCTCACTAACTACCCACACACCACTCTATATGTCATCACACTCACAAACGCCACTCTGTCGAAGACATCACACCAACACTATGTAAGACATCACAGGTGGCATATGTATGCCATCCTGTGCACTATACATGACATCATTTCAACACTTTTATGGCAACAATCCTTAGTATTTTATGACATCACATGCACTCTACTCAATGACATCACACGCACTACTACATATGACATGTGGTCTACTGTGTGTGACAGCAGCACATTCACTATATGTGTGACTTCTCACAATGACTGTTTTTCGATGACATCAGACTCACACTACGTTTTATGACATATCTACTTTATATGGAATCAAACACAGTGTTATGACAATACAAGCCATTGCGTGCTTCACAGCCACTATGTCTGATATCACACACCCACGGTATGCTGTGTGCCATCACACTTCTGAATGTATCAGTTTCATCAAACCCAGTTGTGTATGACATCATCTCCACTATATTATATGAAATCATATGTCATACATAATGTCATCACATCCACTCTTTATGACATCACAGTTTCACCACTTATTTAACTCAACGTCCACTCATATATGACATCATATCCACTATATATTCTGACCTCACGTGCACTGTAATCTGTGTCATCACACCCACCCTAACGCGTTTCGTAAAATCGATATCAATCAGCCATATATATGTATGATATCCACATCCAGTATATCGTGTGACCTCTTATCCACTGTATTTTTGATATCATACCCATTATATATGACATCACAAACCTGTGTGTTGATGGATTACCACACTCGGCATATGTATGACAATCATTTGCACTAACCAGATGACATCACATCGCATGCTATCTACAGCAAAACCACATATTTTTTATGTCACATCCACGTCAGGCATGACATCATCACACATCTATCAGAGACATGTGCACCAAGTGTATCTTTGGTCATCACAAGACCTCTCCAGGATATCACAGCCACTTTTGTATGACATCACACCCACTACATGTGTGATGTATCATATGCACTTAATAACATCACATCCACTGCTTATTGTCATCCACAACTACTGGACTTATGACAGCACAACCTTCTATATATGCGCAACCACATCCAGTATGCAGGGAAACATATACACTACACATATGACATCACCCGCCACACCAGTAAATGTGATTCGTTTACGTCACACCCACTGTATTGACAACATCACACCCACTCTCTGTAGACTTCACACCCACCTGCATCTAATATAACATCTTTTGCACTATAGAAGAAATCCACCCTCACATTATGACATCACACCACCATTTTTTAAGACATCACACACCAGTATATTTGACAACATATCCACGGTATCTGTGTCATCACATCCATGTATGATGATTATCATACCATCTGTATTTATGAAATCTCATCGACTATGTATGAACGACATATATATCCATTGTATAAAACATCATATTCACTCTATTTGTAGCATCGCAGAAAACTGTATCTGTATCTCACAACACTTTCCATCATATCACAACCATGGTATATATGACATCACACCAACTATATGTTTACCAATCATATACACTATATAAGGCATCACACTCCACATTTTATGAGATCACACCACATTACTTTGACAGGCAAATGCACTGTACTCATGATATCACTCCCACTATCTGACATTGCATCCACTGTATCTGTGTCATCACAACCATTCTATTGATGATCTCTGGAACAACTGTATATATGACATCACACCCAGTTTATGTATGACAACTTATGCACTATACATAACGTCTCATCCACTCTTTATGATTTATCACACCATTGTAGTCATCACATATACCATTACATCACTGAATTCATGATATCACCCACACTATAATATGACATCACACACAAGACAACACGATGTTATATCTGCCAATCTCACCCACTATATCTGACACTGCATCCATTGTATCTGGGTCATCAAACCCAGTGTATCAATTACACACATCCACTCTCTGGATCACATCACACACACTATATGTATGACATCATATTCAGTATGCATGACATGGCATGAACTCTATGACATCAAGACCCTATATGTATGACATCACATCCAGTAAATTTATGACATCAATCCAATATATATGATACCACAATTGCACACTGCTTTCATGACAACACAACGGCTATTCCTGACATCACACCCCACTATATTTGACATCACACCCACTGTATCAGTGTCATCACACCCCCGCTGTATCGATGACATCACAAACAAGTATGGAAGTCATCACACTTGGCATACGTATGACACCATACACATTTTACAAGAAATCCCATTCAAAAAATTGACATCAATGCTCATATTGATGACATCACCACCACTGCATTCATGACATCAGATCTCCTATATATGACATAACATCCACGGTGAATGACATCTCATCCCCTACATCTATGATATCACACCCCACTCTATGTGTGTCATCACACCCAATGTATCTACTTTATCAAAAACAGTGTACGTATGACATCACAGCCACTATATGTGTGACATCATATGCACTGCATAGGACATCACATCCACTCTTTATGACGTCACACCACTTTATTGATGACCTCACGTCGACTATATACGTGTCATCACACTCACCCTATCGATGGTATCACGGCCAATATATGTATGATATCACATCCAGTATACGTGTGACTTCATATCCACTATATTTATGCCATGATACACACTATGTATGACATCACAACACTCTGTGTTGATGACACCACACTAGGCATATTGTAATATCATTTGCACTACAGAAGAGGTCACATATACTCTATTACAGCAAACCACAGTATTTTTGACATCACATCCACTTCAGGCATGACATCACACCCACTGTATCTTTGTCATGACAATTTCTTCACTGATATCACACCCACATTTGTATGCCATCAAACCAACAATATGCGTGACATCCTATGCACTATTTATAACATCACATCCACACCTTGAGTCTTCAGACTACTGTACTTATGACATCACAACCTCTATATATGAAACTATATCCAGTATAGATGGCAACATATACCTACACATGTGACATCACAACCACTAATCTGTGTCATCACAACGACTGTATTGACAACATCACACCCACTCGTTGTATTACATCACAGTCGCCATATATATGGCGACTTGGCACTATACACAACATCACATCCTCACTTTATGACATTAAAACCACCGGTTTATGGCATCACCTGACGGTATTCATGACATCACACCCACTCAATTCATGAAATCACATGCACTGTATATGACATCACATACACTATACTTGTGACATCACAGCCACAATATCTATAACAACACACCTACTATGTTTATGACATCATACTCAGTATATATGACATTT